>WBMY01018121.1:359841-395075 GCA_013397315.1 Donacobius atricapilla | reverse complement strand
TACATAAAATATATAAATATATATATATATTCAAATATATCGATATTAAAAATTGTTTAGGACATGCAAACCTTTTCTAGCTCTTCACAGTAGGCAAAATCATTGCTTTGCTTCTCTTATACTTTTGTGTTTTTCCTAAGTTAAAATAATGCTTTTAGTTCTTGCGGTAGATTTTGTTTTAGTTTCATATACAGTAAAAGGATACAAGGTTTACAACCATCCAAAAGCAGCATATTCTTATCAGTCGCCTGATTTGAAGTGTCACAATGGAGCTGTTTCTGCATTAGCCTAAATTTACTTAGTTTCATTAGTGAGGTGCTCATGAAAGGACAGGCTGCTTATTGCCTGTGGATGCAAAATTCCACTGTTCTGTACGGCACTTGGAGCACTGCTCACTGTCAAAGAGTTTTTCAAATTGTATTTCTTCTTTATTAGTTTATAATGTTACAATTATATTCAGGACAAACACATGGTTTATTTGGCTTACTATCAGTCTTTCTCATGTTTCTGATTTTGTCTGATATATATGCAGTCTTAGAAAGAGAAACATATTTATACTGATGGTAAAAATCAAATGCTTCAAATTTTAGTAGGGGTGTCAATATTAAAACTAGAATGAAATGCTCTGGTTCTGAATGTCACATAGAAAATCGTCTTCTTTAAAAGAGCACTGGAATTCCCCAATTAAAAATTATATTCTCTGTACAACTGAAGTTTTGTGCATATTTTACATTTTTATTAGAAGCATTTTTCTCTTTAGGCTTTTATGATAAACTTAATAAAATATATCTTCTAAGAGTTCTAAAATATCTTCGAAATGTTTTGATCGCTGTTGAAATTTCTACAGTTGACCAGATCATAGTG
Organism: Donacobius atricapilla; assembly: GCA_013397315.1. Classification (NCBI taxonomy): domain Eukaryota; kingdom Metazoa; phylum Chordata; class Aves; order Passeriformes; family Mimidae; genus Donacobius; species Donacobius atricapilla. The sequence goes on along the minus strand of WBMY01018121.1, from coordinate 394,211 downwards.
ACAATAATGAATGACTGTTCAATTTTATGGAATGTTTGTATCTGAAGTCCTCAAAATACTTTTTTTATTTCTGCCTCATGGATAGTGAAAATACGTTGCAGAGAGTTAGAAATTTATGATGTTTAAAATTCATGAAGTGGCAATATAGCCAGGATCACGTTCCATTTGTAATGACTACACAATAGTAATAGTTAGAGGCGCAACATGACTGCAGTTTTCATTACAGGGCTAAGAAAACTCTCCAGGAGACAGTGTAGCTGTTAAAGTGCATTGGTCGTTTGTTCTTCTTGGAACTCCTTGTACTCAAGTGGTTTTGATCTTGAAGTTTGCTGAACCCTGCAGCCTAATGGGCCCCCTTTAACACTGGCAATCTCCCTTCAGTCCCAAGGAATCAAGCACGTGCCAAAGTTGATTCTCTGGTGGCCTCAACCACAGCAGAGAGCAGAGAGGATGCTCAGGAGGGATAGCATTCCCTTGGGACAGCTGTGATTATGGATGAACCCTGCTGTCCTACCTGAGCAAGCCAGGTGCTTCTCTGACCCCTGAGAGAATGTGGCACTGCCTGCTGCAGCTACGGGTCACACATTTATCTGCTACTTCTCTGTTGTGGCAATGGCACCGCTCCAAATCCTTGTGGCATGCCATGACATTTTTGAAGTTTAGGAGATGACTTGGGGTGCTTTCTGAGGGTACAAGCAATGGCAGCACTGCAGACAGGCAGTGCAGGGCAGGTTGAAAGCCTCCTGCCCTGGCAGAGCTGGGAGTGTTGTATCAGGTGTCCAAGGGTTGGTGCAGATGCCACGGGTAGCCCGGGGTGGCTCTTACAGCTGCTCTGCATTTGTGTTTCTACGGTGTCTTTGCTACTACTGTGCTTTGACCTTGCTAGATTAAAAAGTTCTGGAATATTTCTATTTATGTGCAGCTCCTTCTACTCTGCCTGGAGCATAAATCTGCTCTGTCCCTTTTTTGACTGCTAGATTGACTTCTGGTTGGAGAAGAAGGCAGTCCTAATGGGTAGATGACAGGGGGATAGGTGACTTTCTGTTGACTTCTCCTCAAAACCCAGCAATAGGGTCTCATTGAACCCAAAGGCTTTAAGAGGATATTCCTGTTATTTTTCAGCATTTTGCATTTTCTGCAAAGCTTGATTTATTTTTATTTGATTGTTTAGATTTAGAGGGTTTACGTATGCTATTAATTTATAGCAGTACCCAGCGCAGCGCAGACACGTCTCACTCCTTTGGCATGGAGTGTGGCACTGGGGTTTTCCCTGCCACAGCCACATGCTACTGCTCCCTCCAGCTGATTTATCAGCCCTTGCTCTGCGTTTCCTCAGCCCAGTCTGAGCCCACGTCTGCAAGCAGGGTAAACTCGAGCAAGCCAGGCTTGTGAGGAGACTGTCAGGCATTTGATGATCAACTCAGAATACGTTGTAATGCTCTCTGTTCAGCACCTTGTGTTCCTTCAGCAGCCTTGAGCATGTTCAGCTGCCAGGATATTGATTGGGTATTTTCCACTGGCTACTGCAAGTGCTGTGATACTCTGACTTCCAGCCTCTGTTTTTCTGCTGTCATTTAGAAAACTGCGCACAGTCCAGATTGGGATTTTATGGTCTGCTGCCCCCTTGGACAGTTTTTTTTCTATTTTGATGGAGAAAACCTTCGAAAATTCCTGTAATCTAGGACGTATATAGTTGGTGCATGGTAATGATGCTATCTCAGTAAGTGAAAAATTGATAGGGGTCATAGCTCCCATGATAACGGATGAAAATAATGCAAACTCACACAGAGAAGGGAAAAGCAAACAGCCCAAACTGCATATAACACAGCAGAAGTTTACACTGGTACATTAATGTAGAGCTCAAGTTTTACATTGCATGCTTGACATTTTGAAGGAGTAAGAGGGCAGAGGTGCCTGGGTTAGTACTTAGCATTTGTTGATGAGGAACCTTATCTTGCAGGAACTTTGCTCATAAAAGGCGGAGGGAGAGCTGTGTTTTTCTAGTGGCTCCCTGAAATTCATGGACAGGAACCTGTTTAAAAGGTTTATAGGATAATAAAATAATAGTAGAAGATTTTTCAAATGCAATGTTCTTGTGATTGGATGCAAAATCTTTTTGGCTAATTCTTTAAGCTGTAATTGGTCACCAGGTAAATAGTCACTGAAACAAGCAGTGTTTTGTCACATTGGGAAGGTGGGATGAAGAAGTGAAGGGGGTTTGCAGAGTAGTGGGAAGTGGTGTAGGCTGTAAAGGCAGGTAATTTTCAACATTTGTGGGTTTGATGCTTGCTGGTATGTATTAAGCCTTTACTCAGCCTTCAAATTATGTTTCCTTTTTTTTTTTTTTTGCATACTTCAAACTGTTTATTCTGTAAAGTTACCAAAAAAAGAGGAAAAATAATGCCTCTTTATCTTTCATGTGACTTTTACATATTTTACTTTTAAATTTTTTTCTGTTCATATTGCCTACAGGTTTTACTTAAATGCTTATTAAATATTTATGTATGTTTTTTGCTTAAAAGGCATTATTCAGAAATTAGGAACCCTTAATAATAGATGTCATTAAACAATCGTGGCTCACTAATCCAAAATGAGGTAAAGATATATCTTAAAAGATACTGCTACAATGTTGTAGTCAGTGGAAGATTACCCAATGTTCACATATTAATGTCCACTGTAAATTCAATTAATTAGCAAGTAATTTAGAGAGAAATGCAATTACTGTTCGTTAATTACTCATGATTATGAAGCATACATTAAATACAAAACCAAGTGCAAGTGATTCAGTTTTAACTTTCTTTTTATTTATCTTTTGACATAGTTTCTGTTTTATGTTAGGATGCAGCTGTGATCCTGAAAAGGCTTAAGTATGTGCATTGTTTTGTGCACTGGGAATATTCTGAGAGTCTTCTGTGCAAAGCATTTTAATTTGTGACCTTGTCTGTTTACTTGTGTTAGAGTTTGCCACTTCCATAAGTAATTTCTCTAAGTCCTGGCACCTTTTAACCTTAATGCCCTCATGAACTGCTTAAATTTTATTTGAGCTCAGGGTGCCTAGAAATCAAATCTGGCACCACATATTCATGGTGGAGGGATAGTTATAGGGGAAACCATTTGAATCTTCTACATTACATAATTTTTAGAAATAATATTGTGGCATTAACAAGCCTTTAGGACAGAATTGAGTGTGTATCAGGAGAATGTGAATTTCTTACTAGCTCATGTATCACTAGCAGTTTGACTTCATGATGGGATGAAGGCCCTGGAAGGTGTATCCCCTCAAGATGCAGAGATTGCACCAGAAAGTGATGCAGGATGTGGGATCTTTTTCTGCTTCACCAGCTGCCCAGCAAACGGAGTATCTGAGGCCAGCTTAAGGCCTTTCTCTGCTTGTTCATTGCAGGGAAAAATAAAATCAGGAAGAACACATGACATTTCTGTCTAAGTTTTTGAAAGCAGGTGAAAAACTGGGTGCATAGCAGGCATATATAGCTCAGTGTCCTTAAAATGTGCCTGAAAAACTTCCCAGATGAACAGACAAGGAAAGACTGGGTGGAGAATTTGGGTTTGTACAGTGTATTTGTGAAAATAATTCCAGGGGATTAAATGAAATATTTTCTATAACTATGCAAAATCTTATGACCAAGGTTTATGAATTCTGGTATAAAGACCTTGTCCCACTGTCTCTGGAGCAAGCAGCACTGTTGGTCAATATTTGGAATAATTATTTGATAGAATACATGTAGTTGCCAACTAGAAAAGAAGTTTCTACTTTGCAGCAAACTTCCCAAATTTCCTTGTCTTTTAATGATCTGTTTCCTGCAAAAAAATTCTGTGTATATCTATTTATATGCTTACGTAAGTTTATTTGGGAGCCTGATACCACAACCTATAGATTTTAAGAGAAATTTCGCATTCAAGTTCCCCTGTGATACATTGTGACTGTAATCTACTTTGCAAAGTCAAATAAAAGTTTGTCAGGAGAGTTTGTGTTGAAGAACTTCATTCTTGAAAAACTTCACACCATTCCCTTTATATGTTCTGCACCTTGGCTTCACCCAAATGTGTTTTGTGAAATTTACGGATTGCAAACACTCTACATATGAAATCTGCTCCATGCTTAAAACAGAATATTTGAAGAAATAAAAGGCACTGAAGGTCCTGGCTTAGAAATGAGTTCTGAATTATTTTCTTGCCTTGTTTTCAGGGCAACACATTGCTTAGAGCCTTTGAGCTTTTGTGTATTTTGGCTTTCTTTTCAATGAAGGGATGAATAACCAAGTTTGTACATTTTTTGCAGTTCTGTCTGTATAAGTTCATTTTATTTAACTTCTTGGTACCCTAGTTGAATGGGCAACATCTGGGGTGTCTGACCTGTTGCAAATGAAGTGGCACATGCAGGCTGTGTCAGTGGAGCCAAAGTTTTGCATATGAGTTTTAATATACTATGGAAATGAATAAATAGTTGGCTGTAGAGTTTAAATTAGTGGCCCATTTGATTCTGAGATCTCTACAGCTACCAGAGACAAAAATCACCATAAAAAAATAACAAAAATAAACCCGACACTGAATGGATAAACCTGAACAAAATGTCTTTGATTGGAGCATTTGGGATAGCTGCCAGGCTGGACTTTGAGATGTTTAGAATAGGTTATGTGTTGATTGAGGAGAGGAGCATGAAAGGTGCAGTTTTAGCACCCACAACCTATGCCAAAGTATGCAAGAAGGTGGGGACTGCTGTTTGGACAGGGGACAGATCAATTAAATCTTTTAGGACAGGATGCTTTAAAATGCGTGTTTGTAAGTTAAGACAACCTAAACATTTTATTCACAGGAGATTCTGAAGTTTTATCCAGCTGGTGAGTTCTTGGTGGGGAATCAACATTGAAACAGACTCTCCCAAGTCTTCAGCAATTCTTTTATTTTCAACCTTGTAGCTTTTGAATTGGTTGAGCATTTAAAATTATTTCCCCCCTGCTAATTAGAGACCGTAAGGAGATGTGGTGATGCAGCTTTTCTTCAGATCAGACACAGTTTAAGTTAGGATGAATCAAACACATTTTCAATCCTTTTAATGTAATAAAAACATCCTGACAAAATGTCATTGTTGAACGGTATATCTTAACTAGAAATACAGTTTTAACATACTGATTCTCAAACTCCTAAACAAAATCAAAGGTTAAAAAGGGCTTATTATTTAAAGAAAGAGATAGACACTGGCAAAGGAAAAACGAAGAGTAAATACATTATTTCCTCCAGCCCTTAGAGATACGCAATTCACCTGTTTAAGTAGTTTTATCAAACAGTGAAACCTGGACTGAAAATCAGCTGTTACTCATTTTGTTTGTAAGGTGGCTCTGGAGTTAGTAAATTAAAACCCATTGCTACATTAAATTTTTGATCAATGCCTATTTTTATATGGAAATAATCTATGGTTTGCTAGGTGGGAGAAATGGCATGGAGTAGCATTGGTGATTTTAATCCTCAAGAAATAAAGTAAAATGGACATGAAATATTTGGCACGAAATGTATATGTGAAAAATTGCTTGCTTTGCTTTATACTATCAGCATGATTTAAATCCTGATTATCTGGCTTTCGGTTATCTCTTGGAAACTAATTTCTTTTTTTTTTTTGAGAGAGAATTGTAATTCTGACTGTGAATTTTATTCCTAAAAGACCTTAGAACATTTGTGTTTTCTAATATGAGACATACGGTTCTGTTGTGATTTTCCTATTCAGAAGTTTGGTTTTTTGAGAAGTTTTGTGTTGTGCCATCCAGGACAGCACAGCAAGCATTTAAACAGCCACATAATTCTACTGAGTACTCAAGGGCAGAAATATCATGAGTGCCAATAGAGTTACCTCAGTGGAAAAAATGGGCTTTAACAAAGTGAGTCAATAGAGTTCATGCAAAAACAGATGAAGAAAATGTCTATCCTGATAAACATAAATCTGAGTACAGCAATTGCAATTTTTTGTTGATAAAATTGGAGCTAATAATTTTAGTAGAATAGACTGGACAGAAACAGTTTTAAAGCAAGGAGCTGGATGAGATTGAACAGTCTGCTTTGAGATCCTGGAAATAGACATAAGACTGAAAAATGGGTGAAAAGTCAATTTCTTTTTAAGAATTTGGAACAAAATGCCACATATTTGTACAATCAGATGGTAAGCTCAATTCTGCTTTATTAGACACTTTAAAGGCTAAAGTAGTCCTATAAAATTCAATGGAAATAAAATTTACCAGATAAATTATTATTGCTGAAAACAAATTTCAGTAAGAAAGTAACCTGAATCCATGACTGCTTGCTTAAAATAACTGTCAAAACAATAGACTGCACAATAATTTGATTTTTTTTATAGCAAGTTCACATATGGGTTCACTGACCAGTACTGAGTATTAATATCTAGTCATAGGTCAGACTAAAATTCAAACACTGAAGTACTTTTCTCTTTCACTATTTTCATTTGCTTTTAAATCCTTTCAAGTGGAACTGTATTTTTTAATTTTTCTGTGAAGAATGTTGGCATTTTAATTTTAAAATAATGGTTATTTGTGCTGGTTTGAAAACAAAACCAGTGGAAGACTCCAAGTCAGAAATACAATTTAATAGGAGGGAGAAAAAAAGGTTAAATAAAATAACTTCAATAATACAACCTGTTAGTCAGGGTAGTGGTAGCAGTCTGGATGAAGTGGTCTTGTTGAAGCAGTGATCCTGTAGAAAGGCCTGGTAGCTCCTGTCCTCTGGGAATCCAGTGGGTAAAGGGGCCCCTGTGCTATCCCAGGTTATATCCGGGTGGGAATGCTTGGCTCCTCCCCATGGGCGGAACATCTCACAGTGCAATGATGTAATTTTATGACCCATGCAATGGGTCCTTGATTGCCCATTAAACGGAGATAATTCCCGGAAGGAGTTACCCATGAGTCATACAGCAAGGCATTAATGGGCCCATTAACAGAAGATAGTCCGGAGGGTGGGGACAAGGGGAACACTGCCCCACCTGGTTTCAACAGCTCATGAAGATGGTGGTAGAATACATCTCTGGGGCGTATTTTACATTCTAACCTAGGACATTATTTTAAAAACCCATTACTTGTTATTTTGGTTTTATTTAGCAGTCATGAAGTTGGATCAATGTTAGCATGAAGTAAGCCAGAAACAGCACCAACTACTTAAAATATATTTCTCTCTTGTAGTGCCACACTGGTTAATGTTCATACCCACATGCTGCTCTGATAGTCCCAAACACGCCTGGTAGACACAAATCCTGTTTTTTCATACCATTCTTTGTTTCTGTGATGTTTAGTAGTAATGTGTGTTCATATAAAAAGACAGCCCCAAATGGGAAAATTTGCTCTTTGTTTACTGAGTCACTGTGAATAGGATATTAGACAGACCTGTGCAGACACTTTCTGTACATCACCAACAGAAAAAAGAACAGATTTTAGGCCTTTGAATCCCAGATCTCTTCATTATTCTTTATTGTCTGGGTGTCAGTTTTCTGAGTGGTGTAAAATTCAACCAGTATCTCCTGAGGCGAAATGTCAATGAATCCATATATCCAATTATTGAACCTCCTATAAATTTGTTATTACATTTTTATTATATAGGTAATAGTCAAACGCCTTGGGCATCCTTGCATACAATAGCTAAACCAATATTATGTTGCCAGCAGAACAGCAGCCTCTTTTCCTGTCTCTGTGTGTTTGAGGGACTCGCTTTGCTCAAAGTCTCCATATTAAGATGGCTCTTATTTTATGTTTTTATGAAGGTCATTAGTTCTGGACAATTTCAGGCTGATGGTAGAACAAGTTTCTAATGTAAAATGTTCTATTGCAAACCTCCCTTGAATTAAGGTCAGGGCAGCTTCCACACAAGCGGAGTAATCCTGGTGAGACTCTCAAATAGACATTGTTCAAGTTATTGGGATTGAAAGATTCAACCCTCATTTTGGCATTAATGTAGAAATTATAGTCTGTATTTGTCCTGTACTGTTGAACTGATTCAAGATACTTTTCTGTGTGGAATACGGTGCCATAACCTGATTTTGAGAAAATGAGTGATGGTAGAAAGGGTAACATCTGAAACAAATGGTAGCAATTCCCTGGCTAGCTGCCCATGCAGAAACCTTTCTTTGCATGGGCTCAGGGTTGGTCCCAGGGCAGCTGGGGGAGCTGGTGCAGCTCCCGTGTCAGTGATATGTGTGACAAACGTAGGAATACACACTACAGAGAAAGGCAAGAGATCCTTTGCAGTACGTAAGCTGACTTGTTCCTTGAAGTGTACTGGAGTCATGGGAGTTTTCTCCTGATTCAACATCAGCCAGCAAACTGTTGCCTTGTCCTAATCTGCCTCTGACAGTGGCCCAGATGATCAACAGCACTGGCTGGCTGAGGAGAGAGTTGAGACGGGTGACTGAGACTAATAACTCCATATGCACAATCACAACAAATAAACGAAAGTACTTTAGTAGTCCATGTGCTGCTCCCCTGCAGTACCAACATTTTTTGGGTGTTTAGAAACCTCTTGTACATCTCTTATCTAAGGAATGCACTGGAATTTGTTTTTCATTTATATACCTAATCTATTTCTAGCCATGCTTTCAGAAAAATGTTAGTTGAGAAAGTTTGCTGTTATGGGAAATTACAGAATTCTAGGAACATTCCTCATCTTAGAAAATGACTGATGGTGAACAACTACACTGAAAGATGATGTTAAGAGTTAGGAACAGGAACACTGTTGGAGAAGGCACTTGGCAGTAAAAGCTCTTCAATAGCTTTCCAGGAAAAAAATGGTTTTGGAAAGAGCATGCAGACTGGTGCGTGGCTTGTATTTGCAGTAAGTGTCACCTGAATATGGTGGGTGCTTCATGTCCACTCTGAACTGCATCATTAGGGCCACAGGTTGATCTGAAAATGAAATCTGAAGTGCCAAAGTTGGCAGCTATAAACTGAGGGATGAAAGTGTCTGTGCTGTCTCAAATGAATGCATTGTTATTTGAAAGTTGTATTTATCCTTCTGTGAGATTCCTGTACTTGAGTCAGCTTTATATGTGTTCTAGTTCAGTAAAACACTGGGCCTCTATCTCGTTTATTGGATTTCAGCATGGTGAAGCTTAAAAAGATATGAAGTTTTATTTTTTAAAGTGGATAATCTTCAAGTAAAGTTGTTTGTTGGTTTTTTTGTGGTTTTTTTTTTTTTTTTTTTTTTTTTTTTTACTTTGAATAAATAAATAAAAATTAGCTGTCCAGAAAAATCTGCAAAAACAAATTCTGATTTCAGTGACTGTAATGGTAACATAATTGTGTGCTTCACTTCAGCAGTATGGCTGATGTCAGAGTAAATATTACAAGGACAAAACAATAAAGGTGTTTTTCGGTCCATGGCCTTGCCCTCATTCCTCCTTCTTCCAGGGAACATATGGGGGATTTGCAAGTATATGTTGTATCTTTGTAGCACAGAGAGCACCACAGCCTAAGCGTGGCAATACTGAGAATTGTCTATCAACAAGAATTTGAATGATTTTTTTTGGAATTTCACATGCAGGTATCCTTATCCTCACGCCTTCCAAGAAGAGTAAACTGATAAGATCATAATTTTTACTCTGAATTTAGCTTCCATGTATGGGTTTATTCAAGAATAGCTGTTGTTTTCAGTTCAGATATCTTTATTTCAGATCAGTGTTTAAATATAGCAGTCCTTATATGCTATGCGTGATGGTGACACGGAACAGTACAGACACCAAATGTTTTTCCTGTGGAGGGAAAGGCCGTGGCCAACCCAAATGAATTGTGGAGTTGGACACAAGAACAGGAAGGAGATGATGGACAGATTGGCAAGCAATTTTAGTGGAGCTACATTTGTTTTCTTGCTCTGGCATCAGCCAGGGTTCCTGGAGCTTCATTGCCCCCACCTGGCCATTCTTTTTCCTCTCGTTCCCACCTGCATTTCTTGTCCCTTCGGGCCACGGTGAAGGATCCATCCTGGGGGATCCACCAGATCCACCCTCCCTCTGTGCCAGCTGTCCCTACCACTGGCAGTGCTGGACCCTCCGGTTCAGCTGGGCAGGGATTTAATTCCATGTGTTCAATGTTGTCTGGCTTAATTAACCTGATTCTATCTTTGATTGAATAACCTCTTTTCCTCTTTTGGCTGCCTCATTAAAAGGTTGAATAAAATCTCTGTCTTAGTTTGTTGCATGCTAGTTTTCCCTTTCCTGAGGCACACTTTTTAGAGAAAGCTTGCATGCCCACGTGTTCTGCTCTCTCTTCTGTGTTTTTGTGTTTGCCTGTTCCTCTCATTTTATATGAAGTCACGTGTAGATATATATATATATGATGTCATATATATACAGCTTAGGGAATAAGATATAATTTTAGGCTCATATCTTGACTTTCTAATCTTGTCTATTATTGCATTTTGTTTATGTCTCAGTTGGGCACAGTGTCCCTGTGTTGCCTGACATTGCATTAACGATGTTTATTCTTTTCATCACACTAAGAGCTCTCAAAGTCTCATTTTCAGTGCAGTTTGCAATTTTTACAACTCTATCCTTCACAGTTCTCAGAAGTACTGTCTTCCTTCTGCATTAAGCTATTTTATTCTTTAATCCTGTCTTTGTCTTGTTTTCCAGCTTTCATTCTTTCTCTTATCTTCTTGGCTCTGAGGGCATTACTCTATTCTTTTGTCTTTACATCCCCTACTCCAAAAGTCTCTTATTTTTTCTGCAACATTAAGCAACTGCATTAAAAAGTTACAGACTGATTAGCAGGATTTTAGATATTTAAAATGACCCCATGTGTTACAAATGTGTTAGAGTTCGGGATTGCTGATTTTATTTTAGATCCTGTAATGGGCATTGTGATGGAGGCAGTAAAATGTCAGAAAACGGGGCTTTTTGAATAGATTCAGTTTTATTCTCCAGAAAAGATTGCTCAAAGGAAAAATAAATACAGTGTTGTAGAATGTCAGGAAGGTATTAAAGAAATCAGTTGCTCAGTGTCAAAAATCTTCCTGCAAAATGAATTATTTTTGTCCTTTAAATTTGGAGTTCCCCATTTTTCACTACTAACTTAACTTTCCTGTGTCTCCTAATGTCAAGTGCAAGTTCAATGTAAGTGTGCTGGTGTCCAATGTCTACATTTTGGTTCTCAGTTCTCCTTCTTCCCATGTTTCTCTAAAAGAAGGAGGAGGAAGCCCTTTGTTTAGGCTACATGTTTTAAGAATGAAGAGTGTTTATAGAGTATTCATCTGTTTTTTCTTCTCCATGATACATATGGTGACATCAGTGCATACTTTTAGACAGTTTGGACAATGCAAAACCATCAGTGAAAATGGAGAGAGCAAACAGAACATGTTTTTATAATTAACTACAGGACTTAGAGCATAGCTTGTGAGTCATGTTAGAGGAAAAATCTTACTTAGTTCTGAACTCAGAGGATGAACCTCTTTAGGCTGTCTTTCATAGTCAATGTCCACAGCAGTTCAGGTCTTCATTCTTGTTCTCCCTAGTATCAGGTTTAAAAAAGTATTTCTTTGCAAAAACCTCAACTGCTGTTATTGATGTTTAGCAAGCAAATATCGGAACATAGATGAATCCAAACTGACAGGTGAAACCCATCAATGTTTTGGTAACATTCTGAAAGGGTTAACCACAGTACCTGGAGTCACCCACAGGTAAAATCCTTAAATGAGTTGTTCAGGATGCAGTCAGAGAAGAATAATGAAGCAAATCTGGTTTTATTATTTAGCTAAGATGACCGTTATGTTACCATGTCTGTAGCCTTACGTAAAATGCATTTTACTGTTGGATGACAGTCTCAGTTATAACATTTTTAAAACTACCTAGGATAGCTAATGATAAGTAAAACCCCCCCAGTTATTGTGTACATGCAGGTTTCCTCCTGTATCACAGACCTTTCTAACTGTCTCAGGCCCTGCGGTACGCACCAAGTGCAGCTAAAGCCTTTTTCCATTTCTTCTTTACACAGGTAGAAATGAATAACCACTTCCCTTACCTTGCATACGTGTCAAGTATATATTGCCATTTCTTTTAGGGCTACATCCAGGAAGTGTTTGATATTTCCTTTTTTTTGCAGTAGTTTGTCATTTTTGACCCACAGTGAATTTATTTCAGAAATCTAGATCTATATTTCTGGTGGTCCACTAAGTTCTTCCTCATCTTTCATCCAGGAAACTTTCCCTCCTAATGATATACATATTTGACACAAATTTAATCCTGTTAATTTCAGACTGTTTCTGTTCCTCCCAAATACTATTTTGAATCTTCACAGAATCACTGGGTTGGAAGAGACCTTCAAGATCATCGAGTCCAACTCATGCCCTAACACCTCAACTAAACCATGGCACCGAGTACCACATCCAGTCTTTTTTTAAACACATCCAGGGATGGTGATTCCACCGCCTCCCTGGGCAGACCATTCCAGTACTTTATCACTCTTTCTGTAATCCAACCCATATTTCCCTTGGCGCAGCTTAGGACTGTGTCCTCTCATTCTGTCTGTTGCTGCCTGGAGAGAGAGACTGACCCCCACCTGAATACAATCACCTTTCAGGAAATTGCAGAGTGATACAGTCACCTCTGAATCTCCTTTTCTCCAGGCTAAACAACCCCAGCTCCCTCAGTCATTCACCAGCCTTGTTGCCCTCCTCTGGACGTGCTCAAGCGTCTCAACGTCCTTCCTAAACTGTGGCGCCCAGAACTGGACACAGCACTCAATGTGCAGCTTGAGCAGTGCCAAGTACAGGGGAAGAATGACCTCCCTGGTCCTGCTGGCTGCACTATTCCTGATACAGGCCAGGGTGCCATTTGCCTTCTAATTCTATATTCCAACGGGCATGGAATGACTTCCAGCTTTATGTTATTTGACAAATTTTTAATGGTTCTCTTCATCTAAATCCTGAATCAAATTATTAAATTTCACTTGGAACCGGCCAGATCTTTCTCTGCTCTTCCAAATTCTCTTCCTAACATGACAATAATAAATCCACTTTGAGAGCACATCTGTCTGAGAAGTGCCTTTACGTTATGTTCATTTCATTAGGCTTGGAGTCCTTAGAGGGACACAGCATCACTGAGCACGTAATATGCTGTGCCTTATTTTTGTCAGGCCCAGTTGGAAGCTCTCATGGATGGTATGCTGCCCATGAGCCCAGGATTGGTGAGGATGGCCATACTTCTAAAAATATTTAGAAAATTTAATCAGGCTATCTTTCTCCACCTCTCTCACCTGTGTAGTACAAAAGACACTTGTTACGAAAGGAAATAAGATTGGTCAAACAGAATCACTCTTAGATTGATGTTGGCTGCTTCTTTCCACATTATTATGTGGAAATTGCAGAGTGATATTAAGTATACATTAAGTATGATATCCCATACTTAAAAATATGATTGTGAATTAATTGTCTAATTNTCACTCTTAGATTGATGTTGGCTGTTTCTTTCCGCATTATTTTGTTGTATATGATTGTGAATTAATTGTTTAATCACTTCTGCTAGTGCTTTTTTTGGGTAGTAAAACCTAGGAAGTTATTCTACATTTTTTTCCTTGGTTTTGAAAACATTTAAAAACAAGTTTCCCTTTTCTTGTCCTTGTCATTTCCTTTGCTACCCACAGATCTTAAAAAATATTCACTAATATTTTAGAGATTATTTCACTAATTTCTCCAACAATACATAGGAAGTTTCATCAGGCTTCACTGATTGAAACACATACTACTTAGCTACCATTTTTTCCAAATATGACCTCAGCTCTTAATCCCATACTTAAAAATGCTTGTGTCATAGTAACCATTCAAATTAAACTGTCTGGTGAAGGCTGAAATAAATAAACCTTTGACTAAGTGAACTTTCTCCACAATTGGGTTCTGTACAATTCTTGTTAGGATTTGCTTGCACACACATTTTATTACAGCTTGGTCCTCACATGTACTTGCTGAACAAAGCAAATGTTTTTGACTGTAAAAATTTGAATTTAGATTGTGATCCTAGATCCAAGGTGTCCTCTAGCCAAGTAATCCTGATTAGTAAAGAGAAACTTTGCATTGGCCCCAATTATTCCAAGGTACATATTCAACTGGCACGGTGCTGTTCAGGTCAGCTGGGTTACAGTCATGGTTTATAAAACATCTAAAAATGTGGCCTATGAATCACAGCATCCTAGAGTATTTTAGAATACAGTTAACTCTTACAGTTACAGAGTTCTTACACTATTTAGTGTTTTAAAGATGATAACTGGTATCCTCCATTTCATGTGGAATTGAGTTGGCAGCCTGTGTAGGTTAAGGCAAAAAAAATGTAATGATCTCTCTTTGATTCCACGATCTGTGTTCTTACAGGTACTTGAGAATTTTCTGCAAGTATCATTTTCCATTCTGCTGCCTCAAAGATCCTGCTTGTTGTCACTGCACATATTTGGAGAGCAAGAGATGGAGTTAACCTTTCTGTATTTTTGTCAAGTAGGGTTGTTTAGAAAAATCAACTGTCCTTTCTGTCATGTGAATTTTGCTCTTTATTATGATTCCTCTGAATTTACCTGTTTTGCAGAAGAAAATAAGAATTTTTCCAAGATTAGACAAATTGGAGGAAATAAATCATAAGATCAAAAGACCATGCACTTACCTCTAGCCAGTAAATGATGCTGCAAATTTTGTTGACCTGGTTAAATTCAAGGGTTAAACAAAGTGCTGTACACTGTTTCTGTCTTTAGACATTTGTTCTGTATCCATGGACTTATTTTAATGTAAATAGTCACCTCGACAGCTGTGTCGCCTTAAGCACATTTTATTTAGCAGCTGGGTTATACGCGTCACTTGGCAGCCATGGATTTTCAATTTTTCCCTGTGCCAAGGGGGCAGCTGGAATAATTTGAGTGCTCATTAATTTGGGAGAAATATGAGCTGCAAGTCAGACAACATGAGTCTTCTGTATGGTGTTGTACAAGGATAAGCGGATCAGGGTAGAAGCAATTCGCCCTGTCCCAAGGGGGTCTTCGTTTTTTAATAAGCTGGTTATGAAAATTCTATTTCTTTGCAGTTTAAAGAGTCTAATTAGAGCCTGTAATTTCTCTCATATAACTGAAGTGGATGAAGGTTAACATTAGGCCTCCAGAGTCTTTTCACATTCATTTACAGACTTAAATCAGGTAATAGTTTGTAGCTAATTAGAATGGTGTATTAAATATTTAGTTTGACTTCACTTAACTGTGAGAACACGTGGATGCTGTAGGGCTACAAAAATTATAAAGAAGTACATTTAATTTTTAATCAAAGATAAACTTAAAGGCATAGCAATTTTAATACTGACTGGTGTATTGTGACAGTCTGAGCAGCAATTGCCCTCAATTGGTTAAAATGTCAAGATAAAGGAATTTCGTGTCTATTTTATGTTCTTGCTGTAGCACTTTGAAGGTTCAAACAATTCATGGGTGTATATACATAGTGTCTGAAGGATTAAATATTTTTCGGCATAGCAGACAGTTTTTCTGTAAAATCTCATTAATTTTTCTATCCACTAACTCAGCATTTTCAGAAAGATTTTCATAAAGAAGTTGTAGTGTTTCTACTCACAGGAAGTCCAACAATAAACACGCATTCCTGCCAGAGTTTGCCAAACAGTGCTTCCATCAGAGAAGCATCTGCATTTATAGCTTCTTCTGCTTTGGCTGATATTGTATTTCAATGCACAAGAGTAAAGTAATCCTAAAATTCTATGCACAAACTTTTTCCTGTTCTTGTAAGTCTCCAGTTTTATTCTCAGGCACATGGTGTGATTCTTGGGGCTGTCCTGTGCAGGCCCAGGGCTTGGACTTCAATGATCCTTGTGGATCCCTTCCAACTCACATTCTATGATTGTGTTACATCTACAATGCACAAATTCTTTGCATTCTCTGAGTAGACCGCATACAGTTTTCTGTGCTACATTATGAAAACCTTCCTGTTGCAAGTTGGATTCTTAGAACCTGAAACTTTTGCCGCTGAACTCAGTATAAAACCTATCATAAAATTCAGCTGTACAGAACCAAACATAGGCTTACAAAGTGGTGATCAGCACCACATTGACTTTTACCTAAAACGGTTGGTTCAAAGCACAGGCCAGGGGTATTTGTCTCCTTGTAGTGAAGGAAAGCTTGCTCAATTCAAGCCTGCATGAAAAAGGACAGATATCCTGAGCCATGAAATACAGAACCTTACTCCAAAACAAGTCTGTAAAGCTTCTGCAAATGGATCATATTTTATGAAACTGGACATTTTAGTAATGCCTCTTGGTCAGAGCAGGAGTGGCTATGGATTGAATTTCTCTGGCTTTATTTTAATGATTTGTTTTATGTGAAATTTATTCTACAAAGCAATTTTGTTGATTAAATATAGAGCATGCAACTATTACTACACACCTGCATGATACAAAATGGCATTGCGCAGATGTAGCTGTGATTTACCAGAGAGCCCAGAAGCACCTTACACCTTTTATAATTATCCTTCTGCAGTCTGATGTCTACCAAACAAAAATTACATTCTGTTAACTTTTATCCGGTGAAACTTCTGATGCCTTCTTTGCAGGACCCATACTTATTTCCAGTGGGAGTTGAGTGTACTAATTCCCTTGATTATGAGTACCTTGCTACTATTGCATGTTTGACTGTTGTGTTAATGCCATTTTAGTTTAGACTGGATCCTCAACTGCTCATCTTCCCAAGCTTTCCCACAGTTTCACTGAGCTGATTTCTTGCAGCTCCCCTTTGTTTTATCTCATGGGTCACTTATATCCTCAGTGATTGGTCTTGATAGCAGTGAAATCCCTTATTCATTTGTGAACAAAGCTCTGGATCTAAAACCGGAGTACAGACAGTGCCAAAGTGTTTGAAGTTGAAAAGGGAAGAATCCTGATGAAGTGAAGAGGTGAACAAATAATTGAGACAAAATAAAGAAGAAATACACTGTATATTTGAAAGGGAAGAAAAAAAAAAGACAAAAGGTGTCTGTAACCTCAAAATAGTCAAAATAGTCAAACCTTTCTGACTGTCAGTTTGTTCAGGCTTCAGATTCTTGGCTCACGATCTGTAGCTTTAATCTCAAGTTTCCTCTCTAGCATTTTTTGGATGCTAGAAACTCCATTACAGATTGGGAGAAAAATCAGTGATAAAACTTCTAAATATCACCTTATTTTCTTACACTGCTTTCCCGATTGCCAGTTTTTATAAAATGGTTTATGACTGCAATAATCCCCTCAAAATCAGCTGTTATGGGAGATAATAGCCAGTTGTCAGGGCATTAACCACCCTTGCCTTTACTTTGGGCCATTATATAGCAAAAGAATGAACTGGTGGTAAAGTTGCCAGGTGTATTAAATTATATGATGAATTATAGAGACTCTGTAGTGGAGATTAGTGTCCAAAAGAGACTACTGGAGATTGCCAAACCCATTATCTGATAGGAGTGCAGGCTGGACAAAATCCCAAGGGTGAAAGGCCAGTGCTTTATCCATTATGTCATCCTCTAATCTGTGTCTGCACCATGCATGGTGAAGTACACTGTAAATGAGTTACCATTGTTCTGTGTTACATCCTGGAACTGTGTAATAGCAGAAGTGGAGGTGTTGGCAGTATTTGGTTACTGAGAATTTAGTGAGATTTTGATATTTTCTCATGGATTCCTGCAAAATAATTAGTTGATACACAAGGAAGTTGAGTAGAATAGTAGCAGAAACTGCATGAGTCTGCTTTTTCCACAGGAGCTTCAGTTAGGTCCAAGAAAGTTGGTTATGTCACGGCTTCTGCTCTAATCCCTTCCCCTTCTCTCTACTCAGACAAATTAATTTGTTTAGGCTGCTATTTTGCATTTAAGGAAGAAAATGTATGTTTTATATTTCAGCAAATCCTCCAGGATTTTGAAGAATGTAAATATTAGGTATAGTTGAATTATGCTTCAGTAGTTCATTTAGGCTTGACTTTTTAATAGTTTATAATGACTGACCTGGAATCTTGCAAATCAAGAGTGGAATCAAAAATTTCCTTTACTATCCAGATGGTAGCATAGAATTTGTTCCTAGCTCCAATAAATCCATTTCATTTTACTTTGAAATAGTAACACTGTTGTAATGTCTACCATCACTTGAAAGTTTAAAAAGTGAGTTAAAATTTTCCTCTCCCTCCTATACTCTATGTAATTGAAGTCATTGTACCATAGTTGGATGTACCAGTTGAATGATATAAAAAGCAGAATAAAGTAATTTTTTTTTTTAAACTCAGGAAAATATTTCTAAAATAATTCTTCAGTAATGATTTGTAGTATGTACACAATATTTGAATGTCCTCTATAAAGATTTTATTCACACTCTCTATATATCTGAAATATTTGTAACACAACCCATTTGGGTCGAAGTAATTTTTTACAGTTATAGCTCATGCTGAAAATAGAAGTTACATTGAAGGCGACAAGTTGGTTTGGGGTAATCTCAGTTTTTTTGTGTTTCTTTGAAGAGTAGTCTTTGGGATGTAATTTCCTAGGCATGGTCTTAGCCAAAAGGTTTAATATTCTCAAAATCTGTGAAAATTGTCTTTGCTGATTTGACTTGTTCAACTGTTAAGAAGAATTTAGTACATTCAAACTACACATTGTTGTACCGCATTGTGCATTATTGGTTGCCTATTTGGCATCATTAACACGTGCTGTGCACTAAGCAGGAAAGAGAGCTAGAAAGGACGGGATGCTTATTAGGTCTATTTTGTGAAAACTTTTTGATTTGCTTTTAAGTACCAATTCTTAAATTGTTGTTTAATACCATTTAACCTATTTGCTCTCCACATCTTTACCTATTATTTATTGTTAAGCTCCTGCTGGGTGTTTTGTGCTGCCTGTGAAGGAACTGATCTTATTCAGTGCTGTGTGACCAATAATTGAGGATGTGTAAAACGGCCAAAACTTGTGTCCCATGTAAAAATCCTGTCTTGGTTTTTTTTCACAGCTCTATCAATCATCAGACTCTTTTAGGGAAACAATAAGCCTTGTGCTAATATGCCTTGAGCTGGACACTTTCTCATCACCTCCTCTGTCCTTGCAGTGTAAAACAGCAGAATCCTATCTCTCCCTGCTAGAAATTTTTCTTACGTATTGGGTGAATTTTCACAGTGGGAAATTATTCTTTGTAAATGCTCAGTTGCATTATAATTTTCTGTAAATCAGGAAAGTAAGTCAGCGCATTTTCATGGCTAGAAGAAATATCCTCACTTGATGTCCCATGTAAAACATATGGCTTGCTTGAATTTTCCAATAGTAACTCCCAGCTGCCCTAGACCTAGGGAGCAGATGCAGAAATGCTCCTCACAGGTGAGTGTGACACAGTGCTGCTGTCCCCTGACCACAAGGGATTAACTGCAGCACTCATCTCCTTTTCTTCTGCATGAATTTTCTGAGGTAGGTCTGTGCTAAGAGCTGTTGGGGATGTGGATGTTTGGAGAAGCAGGGCTCCGCTTCTTGATGAGTGCTTTTCTTGCAGTCTTTGCTTACAACATCTTGTTTTTCAGTGACGTAGACGTTTCAATTATTTGGGGTTTCTTTTTGCTAACCGTCCCATCAGTTTTTAAGACACAATGTATGGAGTTTCAATATCACTACAATACAAAACATTACTATAAAATTGTCTGAGTACAGTGCGCGATTGCAGGAAGGAAAAAACATGAGGAAATGAATAAATGTAAACCTTCCCAAAAGAGGTATTTTGAATACTACAGGAGGAAAATTAACAATGAAGAACCTTTTACTGAGTAACTTAACATTTCAGGATTCAGTTGCATGAGGTAATGTCTTCAATTTCATGGCTTCCTTGCTCTGAGTGCACTGTAAGTTGAGGCTTTCAGCACCTCACAGGGCAAAGGTCTCTAATAGGACAGAAGATAGTGAGGTAGTGCTGTCCTATGTTGCATCACAGGGCTTTGTATCCCTCCTCAATAGAATTTTCTGTGCTCATTTAGATCATTGCCTTCATGGAATTTCCTGTTAACTTACCAATACAAATAGATCATCAGGTTGCTTGTTTTTGGTTTTTGTTTTTTTTTTTTTTTTAATTTATTTTATTTTAGTACTTCATAATAAAAAATGAACAGAAGACAAAAAAAGTTATGAAAACATTTAGAGATAAATTGAAGGTTCAAGAGTGACTTTATATTTCTGTTTCTCTTTTCCCATTCCTGTTCACTGCCTTATATGTTATGCCCTTTGCAACAACCAGATGCACTGCATACACTTGGAACTCGTGTTTATTTTTGGATTGATTTGTGTGTGTGTCACACAAATTATAATACTTATAATACATCTCACATTGATACATTTTACAAGTTCAACATTTTTCCCTTTTCAGATTTGGAAAGGTTTCTTGGGCAAAGACCTGGGGCCTGTTCAGATTTTTTTGTTAATACTGATTATGATGAGTGAATCTAGTATGACTCTCAAAATCCTTTATGGCTGCATCCAGATTGTTCCTCCCAGGAAAATATGGGGTTGTGCCATGTGCTTAACACAGGGACCAACAGAAGCATCAATTCCTCCTTTTCCCACTGGTGTCTTCTGAGGTGAGGTGTACAAAAGGATTCTGGAGAGAGGGGACTAGGAGGATGAGATTATGTGAAGGAGAGTGATACTGAAGACTAATCTGAAGTGGTGACAAGCACAGTGTAATGTAGGGTGGGAAGCATGAGGCGCCTGTGAAAATCTGTCTTGAGAGCTCTCACCTTGAGAGCCCTTATGACAGTTAAATCAATTATTTTTTGTGAGGCTACTTAGGAGTTCAGACCATCACTCAGTCTCACATTGACCCATTGTTCCCAGTCAGTCCATTTGCTCCTCTATGCAGAGAATAGCTGAAGTGTTCCTGGACCACCATAGATTATAACTATGGGAACTTGAATTTTGTCCCTATATCTCACTTAAATTCCATAGCTCTTGCCACAGGATTATTTTTATTTCTTGCTGAGCCAGAAAGGAAAGACTGTTTCGCTGAAGGTGTCCATGAAATAGTTTGCAGCTGCAAATAGAGGTCTGCACTGTCAGTTTCAAGCAGAAGTCCCATTTCCCCTCCCACAAGGTATTTTAAGTTTCTGGAAATACTGTTTTACCAGCTGTTTGGCACGAAGATACGAATTCACAGTTTCATTGTGTAGAATCTTGCAGATTGACTTGTCTTCCTTAACAGAGATGGGAGAAGGTCCCTATTCTCTTTCCTAAGCTGCCAGTTTAATGACATTTCAGAGGTGAGGACAGTTCAGGGACTGCAGATTGGCCCACACATAATGGATGAAACTGTTAAGTAGATATTTCAGATGAAGTGGTTAGCACTGAAATAGCTGTCATTTAAGTCATCATTCTTTGCTTTCCTTACTAATAGTTGAGTGTATGCATCTCTGAGATTTTATATAAACCTTCTGTCCGGAGTTTAAAGGTACAAACTTCAGAATATTCCCTGGCTTTAAAAGCAAGAACCTTACTAACAATACTCTCTTACTCTTCAAAATTTGAGGGGCTGCAACAAAGAGTAGAGAGCAACCCCTTATCCAAACCATGATCTGTGCCAAGGTAAGGCAACAAGAATGTGAAAAACCAGAGACTGGAAAACCAGAGAGAAAGCAAGATAAAAATACCAATAATGTATGCAGTTATATATCTGCTTTTGATTTAGGTGTTTTACTCAGTATAAGATTTGTATTCAGTTTTGCCAGAGCTACTGAGCTTGGAGGTTCAATGCCTTAATATTGTTTTAATTCTGCTGTATACATGGGAGCAGTTGCCAGCACAGCTTGTGACAACTGCTGACGTGTTGTGCTTCTCGCTAGTTTACTATGGACTGCTGGTTTGGGCCAGACTCCACAGTCTTGCACACAGAAGCTAACCATCATAAAATGCACTGTTAAATTAGTTGGTTGCACAACATGAATTTGATTCTACAGTTTGGAAACATTTGAGTTTTTGCAGCAAGCTTTTACTGAGAAGAGGAACTGAATGAAGTCTCTTTCCAGGAAGTGACCCTTCCAGGTCAGGAATGACACATAATAAGAAAGTAACATATGGGAAGTTTCCACAGCTGCTGTTTTAAATATAATTAAAATACATCAATCTCAAATGGTATTCTTTGCCATTCAATGCTTGCTTCAGAAAAATATGAAGTGAGAAAGTCACAAGCTCTATTAAAGTTCCTAGTTCCATTGTCCTTTCAGTTTCTTTCAGCTCTCACTCCATATTCTGTGAACATTGGCTTAAAAATAGCAGTCTGTGGCACCTACTGTCCAGAAGCAGCAAGTATAATTGAAAAGGTTAAAGGTTAAAGTTTTTGCTCTTGGAGTAAGCTTTGCTTTGTGTTAGGTGAATCTGACATCTACAATGTTCAGTTTTGTAGATAGGATATAGAAATTCAAGGCTAATGCATCTGCCTGAAAATATTTTCCTTCTCCAAACCTAACAGTTCACGATAATTCTTTGCATTGGGCATATAACACTTTGCAGGTCAGACACAGAAAATATTTTGATTCAGGTGTCTCTTTCAAGTATCTTGTAAAGCTTTCAAAATTACCTGGAACTGGAGGGCTCTCTTTCTATAATGTTTTTTGCCAGAGAGGTACTTACACCCTCTGCCCAATTCTTTCTCTGATGGAAGTGGTCTCTTGATTCAGTCACGGCACTTGGATATTCTAAGGTGTTTTTCTCATTTGGCTTATACTCAGTTAGCCAGGGCATATGTAGACTATGTAAATGTTGTTACTGGATCTTCTGGGATGTGCCCATAACAACTTTGAATTTTCTCAGTCTCCCTTGACTGAAACATTCTCTCCATATGGACTCCAAGGAATTCTTAGTGCCCTAACATTATGCTGTACCATAAGATACCAACATAGGTGCATCAGCATGTGTCTGCATAGTGCACATGCCTATTGAAGGTAATTATTTCTATTTTGTTATTTTCTTCAAGGTCCAATAAAAACAACAGAATGAGACAGACATACCTTATACTTCCTCATCTCTTATTAATAACAGACATTTCAATCATATGCCTCAGTACCATACATATTTATCAGCATACTATACAATATTACTGCTATATGTGGTTGTTTGAGTAAAAATATACATTTCATGCAATCATTTTGCAGAGCAGGACTGATTTGACCCACTTTCCATTCAGTTGCCTCACATACACAAGAAAAAAATTTGGTGGTCACTGTTACCAGCTTTACCTACCAACATATATCTTGCCTGGCATCTGAGAATATGGATGGATATTAAATTTGATCCCTAATGTCTAATCAATGTACAATGACAATTTCAGCGGTTATTACAATGCTGTGTGTCCTGTTTTGCACCATACATAGCCCATCACTGCCCAGATCTCATGCATGGACAGCAGTTGAAGTATTTTGAACTTATATTGCCAAACTAATGTAGTGTTTCTGTAATACTGACTTGGTTATATTTTTATGTATAATACTGACTTGGTTATATTTTTATGTATCTGCGGTAAAGAAATCTGTGGCCAAAGTAACTTTTTTCCTGTTTATTGGTATTATACATCCAGAATTATCACATAGAATACGTATCCAGAAGAGTGAAACTAGTATAAAAGGTGTGTAGAACCAAGCTTGTTTTGAAAAATGGGATTTAGAATGTAGAATTATTCATGCAAGTTTCAGTTCTAATAATTTATTATGTAAGCCACTGCTGTGGTCTCTGAAAGCAGATAACAAAATGCCAAATCCTTGTTTTATAAAAAATGGGCTGCCCATTTGGTGAGGTCTCCCTGAAGGTGTTTAAACAAAGCCTGGATGTGGCACTCAGTGCCATGGTCTGATTCACACGGTGGTGTTGTGTCATAAGTTGGACTCAATGGTCTCAAAGGTCTTTTGCAACCTAGTTAATGCTGTGATTCTGTGATACTTCTACAGTGTGTGGTTAATGCTTTTCACTGCAAGCTCACAGTGAATTAAGTTTATGCTGATGGGTTCAATGACTCGATCAAATGAAACTTCTAGAAGTAGAGAAATAATCAGAATTAATTTTTATCAGAAATTATGTTGAGGATTTTTCTTGAGGATATTCTTAATGAAATATTAAACAATATTTGCAATACCTATTAATATGTCTTTAAGGTCAATGTAGAAGGAAAACTTTAAAGAACCAGTGGCTTTAATTTTAACTAAAATACCTTCCTGTGATCTTGTCATGGCTCTTTTCTTACAATACTACCATGAATAATAATCATTCTATTAATTCATGAGCAATATAGAAAGGGTATTTTGAAATTATAGTGTAACTTGTATTTCACTGTATAAAAGACTTTTTACATCATGCTGACCATGGTAAACATCACTTGTATAACATGCACCATGGAAAGTGTGTAGAGAAAAATACTCAATACCTTGGGACAGGGAAGGAAACAGCACTTCATAAATTTGGATCACTTACCTTCTAGCTCTGTTTTATAGATTCCTTCATTTTTTCAAGTAATTACAATTAGCAGTATTTTTATCATGCTTAAAATATTTTCCAGCAAAACTGCTGGATACTAAGTAAACTAGATATAGAAAATATACTCAGCAAAAATCATTAAAATCCTTTCAGCAGTATCCCAGAGACAGCCCATTCCTCATGATGAGCCATGTTACCAGTTCGTTGAAATTTTATTTTTTGTGGTTATTTTGCTGCCTGGGCCTGTTATCATGCTTACTGCTCATCTGTTTAGATAAGGCTGGTCTCCTTTTATTAGGAACACAGTCTAGTTTGATTCATTATAGATTAAAGCAGATCATTAAATATAAATCTCTCAGAGTATTCAGTCTCATCATAGGCTATTTTCAAGCATCATTTGCAGGAAGATAAAACATGACAGTGATTTATGCTGTATTTTGAGAGTATAAATCTCACTGTGCATTTTCATGTGTTTTTGCAGAACAAAGAATTTCTTTATTAATGCTTTCATAGTAATCAACAAATAGAAAAGCACCATTCTTTTGTTTAATCTTGTATTCTTTAGAGTCTTAGAGTTGGATTATGCAGACTGTTGGACTTAAACTTGCAACACTACACCATCAGTGTGTAGATTTTTTAAACCATATAAATCACAATTCATTTCTGGGCGTATTTTATGTTTGAGAGACTGGGAAAATTTTTGTGATTGGAATCTGGCCTCTAGGCATGATGATAACGCAATGCAATATGTATGCCTAGGGACAGGATGTGGCCATTAAGAAAATGGATAAAAGGGCAGTGAGAAAATAGGGTGTCACAACTGACAGTAAAGAGGGAAAGTTTCAAAGTATTTTAAAACTAATTCTGTGGGAAAAAACCAACCTATGGGAACTTAGTATAAAGTTGTTATAGTTAAAAAAATATTACCATTTGTGAAGGAGGAAAAATGCTACTGTGAAAAATTACAAGTTTTTTTTTAATTTGAAAATTATTTAAATTATATTAAATTGCTATCTCTGAGTACCTGTCCCTGTGTTGACAACGATTTTGTGTCATATGAACCTTGAAAACTAGGGGAATTTGCTTGCCTGGTGTTGCAAATTCTTTATCTACAGAAGTATTTGCTAGTTAACTGCCTCTTCCCCTCCATGATAACAATTTTCTGAATTCATAAGTGCAGAACAGATTTGTCTGAAACATACCATTTTGTACTCCAATGGTTTTAGTTTACTCTTAATTACACATTAAGCATAACTGTAGTTAAAGGTCAGATATTAAATGCATTCGAAAAGATCAACCGTTCTATTACACAGAACAAAAGCCACATTTTGTCAGGAAGACATTACTGGCAGAAATATTTTTTTAACTTACTGTACTGCTTAACCAGAAATACATTCTTAAAAAGGGTTTGTCCTGTGAATTAAACATCCGTATTTGAAGTTCCACCGGATGTGTTTTAAATGCAGTGTTAATTGATTTATCTTTTTACATTTTACTTTCAGGTCCGTATTTTTACCTATCTGATTGGAAGAGAAGCTGCATTTGCTGATAACTTGAAGTGGATGGCCTGTGCTAACAAAGGTTTGTTAACCTTCTTCTGTGAAATCCTTGTTTTCAAAACCCCTGAGCTGAGCTTTCCTGCACACCTGACCCTTCTACAGATATGGTGTTGCTGGCAGCAAATCACAGAGGATGGGTTGTTTTCTTTTTCCCAGAAAATGAAAATACTTAATTATCTCGTAACATACAATTTAAAGAGCAAAAAAACCCAATTTGAAATCTTCTTCCTTAAAATATGTATGAAGCTTTTAAATTATGTGGTCTTAAATTTTTGTTCAGAGAACAAACTAATTCCAAAGCATTTGTTCGCGTCTATCTGTTATTACTCATAGTGACTTTGGTTTCGAAGAACATGGGGTACAAGTCCCGTTGAGTTAGGAATGGTATGTAAAACGCCAGACATCCTGTCCCTTGAGGAATTGACAGTGTAATTGGAAAAAACTGGTTTATATCCTTTAAGGAAAAGAGCATTAAAACATTTAAGATGCTGAGATGCTGCAGTAAAAGGATTGACTAGTATGAGCAGGAATGAGTCAGGAAAAAAACAGCCCCAAACCCCAATTAATCTTCAGGTTTTCCTTTTTCTTTCCTCTTGGAAAAAATAAAAGTTCTTTTTTTTCCATTGTGCCACATTACATTATGATGAATTGCATCAGGTGCTATCCATTTAGTCATTATTTCTTTAACTACTGTTATGTCCAGCTGATGGAAATTACTCAGTTTGAAGTCTTGTCTTAATCAGCTAATATTACACCATAATTTAGTTTAAATAATAGTATAAGAATCCTTTGAAGCATCTTTTTTGAAGACAATTTAATCAACAAAATCTTTTAACTTTTTAGCCCAGCTCCACAAATTCATAAAGATCTAAGTAAAGCAACTCAGAAATTAGGACCAGGCAACGGAGGCTGCCTTAGTAGATCATCTGGTCCACGTCTTCCTCATTCCCAGAGGGGAAAAGTGGTCACCTTTGTCATTCTTCAGGAGTACTTTGTTCTTTTCAGAGCCATGTTGCTTTGAGTCAGAGTCGTACTCATATGAATCAACTAAACAGCTTAATGACTATTACTTTTATAAATTTATTTCCCTCTCAGTTTAATGGTTACAATACCTGCTCTCTGATAGCTTATATAATGTAAAAATCTTCTGCGTCTAATCATTAATTAAATTTTTTTTTTCAGCTTTGAAAATCACATTTGGAAACAGCATGTCATGGTCAGACAGTTCAGATTTAGATTTTTCCTTGTAGTTTTCACTTACAGCTTGTCCATTTTATTTCAGTGAAATGAGGGATTACAACACAACAGATGAGGAGTGTAGTAAAGCTGGTCTAAAGTCTGGCTGAATAGCAGGACTGCAGTTTACTCCTTGTGTGGGTGGGCCAAAATATGTTCTTGTCACTGAGGGTGAATGACCCTAAAATCAATTTTCCTTGCAGTGATTTTCCCCTTGGAAGCACAGCATAGATGAAGGTGGTTTGCAGGGTTTCCAGCTGACTGGGCTGTGCCCAGCAGCCCTTTCCTTCACAACAGGTCACAGGGGAAATTCACACCACCTTGCAAAAGTTCTTTAGCTTCTAAGTTCTGGTTGTGAAACCTTGAAAACCCTTGTTTCTGGTACATTTTTCCCTGTAAGTAGGGCGTATCTAGAGGGAGCTTGCTTAATGAAGCAAAACACCAAACCATTTTAAATACATTAAAACATTCAAGATCCCACAAATCCCTCTAGAAAGGTTTGTGAAATTTGCGGTGATTTACTCTTCTGTATCGTAAGCAAATGCATATTAAGGAAAACAAGATTTACTAAGATTCTGAAGTGAACAAAGGTGAAAATTTCCTAGTGCTTATTGTGCCGAAGCCAGATGCTAGCAGTAACATCTAGAACTTAGAAAGGACAGGCACTGCTTTTCCCTCAGCATCACTGCCAACAGAAAGCTGTAGAGATAATGCATTCCTTGCTAACAAAACTTCTGGGATTAAATTTTTTTTTTTTTTAGTAAAATTCACTATTGCAGTACCAATTTGTCAGCCTCTGTTTTACTTACTTGGTTTTTTAAACATTTTGTCCCAGGTCATCATTATGATTGGCACATTACAAAATGGACAAAGGGTTGGATTCATCAGTACAAAGGAGCAGAGGCTGAGAAAGGAACGTAGAGAAAAATGCTTAGCATATCAGAGAGCTGATAGTGGCTCCAGCTCAAGCAGAGGACAGATCAGCCCTGAGGCAGGTTGTGCCCCAGCTGGAGCAGTTTATAGACCATTGTATCAGCAGAGGAGAGCTCTGTGCAGGAAGCCCCCATCACATCCATTCCCATTATTAGCATGACCCCAGCCCCTCCTGCACTGGGGGCTCTGGGGTGGCAGGCAGCCAGTTCCCGAGCCTGTTCACCTGCTCCAGGGGCCTCCTGTGCAGGGAAAGGGGGAACCTCCACGGGAGTTTTACAGCTGCGCTGAAACAATGAATTCACTCCTTAGTCCTTACCCTGAGGATTTTTTAATTCTGCTATTTTATTAGTTGCAAGAGTATTGCATCTCTTTTGCACACTGCCCAGGAAACGAAAAGTACTGCACTCCATGTAAAAATCAGTTGGAGGCATTTTGAAAAGTTATCAGTCTAACGGTGGACATTTTAGAGAAAAACAAGCCAAACATGCAGGGACTGTGTAATGGGGAAAGGCAGCCCACATGCAGAGTGTAAGTGTCTGTCTTTTACCACATTATTATACATCTCTCATGCTTGTCATTACCAAATCTTACCCGTTTCCTTCATGAGTTTTTTCCTGCTGAGGAGGAAAAAAAAGGTAGTGCTGACTGTGCGGGGGCTCTGAGGTGGCATAATTCACACACCAGGGAACTGAGAAGTGGTGGTGGAATGCAAAAGCTGAAGCATGGGTTTGCTGCTATTGCTGACATGGCCTCAGCAGCTGCGCTCGAGGATTTCAGAGCACGTCTTTATCTGGTGATTAAACCTGGCTATAGGAACAGTAAGGGTTTTAATTCCATGGTGTGTCTCTGATCTCTAGATAAGAAATGTAAACTTAGCACTGTAGGAAGGTAATTCTTGTGAGTTATGTACAGCTAGAAACACATGAATTGTCAAAAAAACTAAATTTAAATTAAAAAATAACTAAAAGTATGTTGCCTAATGTCATTCCTAGCTATAATACAGTAACTTTTGGTGATGTTTTCCCACTAGGAGAAGATCAACAATTTTCACTTGTCTTTGAAACCTTTGTTTCTTTACTAAGTTTATACAAAATTAATTCAGACTTTCTGTCTCTTTTAATCTTATGAAATTAGGCTAAAACCTGTTTCTCTCCATTGTGCAGTTTAGACATATAATTTGCAATACTACAAGGAATTTTATCTCTAACCTGCTGCCTGGGGATTTCTTTTTAAGTTGTGATATGGCAACATTCTCATAAATACTGCAAAGAGAAATACCAAAATGCACCTTCTGAAGAATACTTACAAATAAGTGCTCAAGTAGGTGTCTCTGCTCACATTGGCTGTACCTGGTCCTCAAGGGTCTCTTCTAAAAGAAAAAACTGTAGCACTACCACTATCTTGTAACCTGTATAAACCTGTATGGCACAATACTGAAGTGTTTCAGATTGGGTTCTGTTTTCTGTTTATTTTTCCCTTTTTGTTTGAGGAATCTAGCTCAAATTTTTTGCTTGAAATTGTGACATAAAAACATCTCAGGAGACAATCAAAAAGGATGTTCATTTTACAGCAATGCATTCTTTATCTTAGAGGTAACTTATAGGCTGTGATTAAAGAGTTTTCCAGGCATAGGCATCCTGGAACTCATTTAAGGAACTTCTTAAATGAGTCTTTAAGGTTTTGATTTTAGTGAAGTATGATAGTAAAAAGAGTCAACTGATTGTGATTCTAAAGTAACAAAGTACTACTTGATTAAAAAAGTCGTTTCTATCACCTTAGATACAATACAAGCTTTTTCAAGTACTTAATCTCCTCTGACTTTTCAGACATTATAATATCACTTATATACATATAATGTATATCACATAATATGCTCATGTATACTAAGTATCCGAGTGTGGGTGTGATCATATTGGTCACTGGATACTACACAGTGCCAACAGATCTCTGCTTCAAATGCAATTCTGAAAAGAGGCATAATATCAAAATTGAGTCACTCTGAACTGCTTTGGGAAAATGTAGGTCCACACAGTTGTGGAGTGATCCACACAGTTGTGAACTATTTTGGATCCCTGATTAAAAGCCCTATAAACCACAGTGTGTATATATGTACATGTGTTTATATACAATTTATGAGGTTCTCTATGTGAATAGTTGGCCCTTAAACATACTTTGACTGTATATTGACATTTTCACCAAATTACAAGGACCAACTACTGAAGTGTTGCTCATTACTCACACAACAAAGAAACCCATTCTTTGAGGTCCCAAAATTGGAGTGGGCAGCATTTCAGAACGAGTAACATATACATTGCTTTTTCTCATGAGTCTTCCACTGATTCAAGAAAGTACTCCATATTTTGGGATTTTTTTAACCATAAACATAGGATTCTGCTTTCTCAAGTACAGGTTTCCTAATTAAACTTATGTCAGCCATTTTACTCTGTGGCTGAAAAAGCTTTTAGAACCTTAAGACAAATAATAGCCCTGTTCAGAAGCTAGAGATAAACTTTAATATTATGTGTGGTAGTCATTTATCACCCTCACACAATACTGGACTTAATAGAACAAATAAAATAAAGTATCAAATAAATAAAATTCCTGAAGCAGAATACTGAATGTTTTAACAGTATGAATACTGTACTATGAGTAAGAATGCCATACTAGGAATATTTGAGATCATGCTACAATCAAATCGGTTTAAAAAACCACAAACAATGCAGCACTTCTCCTTTTTATTATCAAGTTGAAGATATGCATTAGGCTACTACTATAACTGGTTTCATTTTATAGATCTCTGCTATAAAGTCTGTTCTTTCACTGTGCCTTAATTCACACATAGATAAAATTCATGCAGAAACATCCATTTTGTAGTGTTTGAATTGGCCCCAGTGTATGAATTCAGAAAGTTCTAGATTCAGACAGACCACCTTTACTGTCTTGCCAAAATTGACCCCATCTACCAAAACACAGCTCAGAAGTTCTTTGCAGCTGCCATGTTTTCTGCTGAAGCTTAATAAAGCTTAATATTGCAGCTCCACAGAAGTTGTGATCTTGTAAAATGATTAAAATTGTAGTGGATGCTCTTTCATGTTGGTCTTTTCTCATTAACAGAAAGTAAATGAAGGCAAGTGATGCATTTAAATAAAGCCTGATGAAATTTTAGCCTTGAAATTTGTCAGTCCTTCATCACTCTTGCATGATGTGGGCTCCAGATGCCAAGTTTGTGATGTATAAAGACACTTGAAATCTAAGCACTGACAAGGGAGTGGTGACAGCTCAAATAGCTGAGGCTTCTGCTCATCTCAGTTCTGTCAGGTTGGAAGAGATGCTTTAAAGGATTAACAAGGCTGTGATCACCTAACCAAACAATTCCAGTTGTAGTCTACATTTTCTGTGACCTGCCATATTTGTAAATTACATTTGCTTTTTTAATTTCAGTCACATAGTATAGGGATGAGTATTTCAGGGTATATGCAATGACCATTCTGTTACTGTAGTTCTACTCCATCATGTTTCCTTAAACTGGACAAAGTGGGTGAGATTTAGTTGGACAAAGATAATACCAGTTCTAAATTTTAGAGCAATCAGCATTAAAAGAAGAAAGCCCAAACTATTAAGCAAAAAAAAAAAAATATCAAAGTCTTGAAATCAAAGTTTAGTACAGATAGTGCAGTGGTTCATAGCAGTGTTGGAAATCCTGTCCTTGAGGGCTGGCCAAAGGTTTCACAGACATCTGTTTTCATCAATTATTACTGTTTGAGGCTGCTTCTGATGAAACATTCCTCTCTTGTATTTTTTCTTTGGAAATAAGCAAAAAACATGACAGACATAAACCACATCATACTTCTTCTTGAAAACTTCCCCTATTTGTTCTCTCTGGTTTATGACTTGGAATTGTGTGTTTTCACAGGGTTTTTTACTCAGATCTCTACCTTGGCTGATGTGCAAGAGAACGTTATGGAATATCTCCATGTTCTCAGCCGACCAAAGGTTATTGACCAGGAGCACGATGTAGTGTGGACTGAAGCGTACATTGACAGCACTGTAAGTCTGCATGAGAAAGCAAAAATGCTGTGGTAGAAACACTCATTATGAGTCTGTTTACTGTTACTGGAATGTGCTAACTCAGTGTAAGAATTGGGACTTGATATATTTATGCTACAAGCAAATAATTCAACATTACTGAACTTCCGGCCGATATTTATACATTGTAATTGCATAGAAAATACTGAAACAAACATAAGTTACACAATAATTTTGATGTTTGACATCCAAACCTACATTTCTTTTATTAATCAAAAATGGGCATTGAACAGATATTGATTATATTGAGTAAACATTTTTTCTATATGTTTTAAAACATGTCAACAAATATGTGGGTATAAACACAGAGACTGACAAGAATAAGTATTTTTAGTGTAGAAAGGTGCGTCAACATCCAGGGGTCAACTGTGATATCCTGGGGAAGACTATTGAGAAGATTCTGCCTTTTAAAGTGTATTGAATGGGTGATATGTTAAAATAATTATCATAAATATCCAATTTTAACTTGACATCCCTCTTAAATATTAGAGTTAAAGCATAAGTTTCTATTATGCAGTGACTGAGTTCTTGTGATTCTTCCGTAGCGTGTGTGGTAAATCATCAGATTTGCAGGTAAAGGTTGTTCATTTTCATGGATTGGTCTGAAATAGAGTTTTATCTATTTTCTTTCTCTTATTATATTTCCTTTGTTCTGATTAAAATACTTAGGTTAGTATATTATCCACAGAACAAGAGTTTGTACAAATGTCTGCCATTTAGTACAGGAGATACCAAGTATTCAATATAATGGATAGAAGATCACAAATTACTTATGACACAGATGTTTCTTTCTTTCTGTTTTAAAATTTTACTTGATGGGTAAAGTGGGAGAATCTCACCGACTTCACTCTGATATTTGGTGGGTTTTGTTTATTTTGGGTCTCTGTTGCTTCTAGATGGTTCAGTCTTAAATCTATACAAAACCACCCTGGGAATAGAGCTTTTATTTAATTTTCATAATTGTTTAGGCCTTTTCTAGTCTTTATTTGTGGCCATGGGTAATGTATAATAAATACTTAAACTGCAGTTATAAAGGAGAAACAAAAAGTTAATTGCTTTAGAAAGAATTAACTTACCTCTGTTTCCTTTTTAAAAATAATGCATTAATCCAATCTCCCCTTTGTTCTCTTTCTTTTATTGAACCATAAGACAGGATGAACAGAAAATATGTGTTATTACCGTGCCTTCAGGGCATCCCACTAAATTGGGAGATGACCAGGAGAATCTTGTTCTCATTCACTTTTTTTTAAAACACTTGAAGTAGTCAGTGTGTGAATGTTGAAGGGAATTTGTGTATTTGCTAGAGAGAGTAGCAGGAAGACTCTCAGGTAAGTGGTGTCCTGATGCAACTCTCTTTCTTTGCCTATGAATTGTTTTAGAAGTATTGCAAACAACATCTTCCTCCTTTCTCAATACCAAATCATCCCCTCTACCCACCAACAAAGTACAAATTGCTGTCTCAGAATTAATTTGACACTTTACTCTTACTTTTGCCTGTAAATCTGTATTTCCTCAATCTCTGCAGGGAGAAAAATACTCACAAAAATTAGTCTAACTTTCAGTGATTCTCCTGTAGGTTATGGAAAAGCTAAGGGAAATTAACAACTTAATGTTGTGTGAAATACTAAGTGAATACAGCAGGGGCGAGTAAATGCAAGTGAACTTAAGAACACTAGAGGGAGTGTAGAGAGGGAATCCTGAGAAAACTAGAAAATCAGACAATGGAGTTTTTACAGTCTTGAATAATAGAACTGCTTAAATCCAAACAAAAGGTCTTTTGATGCAGTCAGAACACTTCCAGGTTCTTCTCTTTATCTTCTCTTGTTTTCCTATTCTCTTGGCTAAACTAATCAATGTCACTGTGAACACACACACATGTACACACACAGGTGCACTCATGTACATACATGCACACATGTATTTTAAGTGTATGAAAGCTCCATTCAGGACCCTAATGGCTTGGTTTCTATTAGAAAAGATTGAAAAATAAAATATCAAGATCTGCTTAATTGCAAACTAAGTTTTTCTTCCCTCCTCCATCATTTTTTCCCACAACCCCCCCCTCTCCGCCACCCCCCCACACCCCACACG
>WBMY01018121.1:265576-359822 GCA_013397315.1 Donacobius atricapilla | reverse complement strand
CCAAACAACAACAACAATGAAAACACAACAACAAAACAGAAAAAAAGCACCAAAAAAAACCAACCAAAAAAAAAAACAACAGGCAGAGGAACAGGTTAAATTAGGGCAGTCAAATACAAAACTTAAAAATAGGAATGAAGGGAACCTTTTACCAAACCAGGCTTGCTTCTGCCACAGCTAAAGCTGCCTGAGTGCTGTATTTTCAGAGACAGATTCCCTGGCCATCTCTAGCGCTTTGCCATTGGAAGTGCTGTTAAAATAATCCTCTCCATCCCATAATTTATTGGTTTTCACAGACAGTTTGTATGGCTGCTGCTCAGACCTTTCCCGGTTAGAAGTATTAGTGTATTTTCAGATAGTTTAAATGTTCTTATCACCCAGCAGTGTCTGAACAGCCAGGGTTAGATACCCAAGGCTACATTTACATGGTTGCACTCGGTGTCACTGTGCCCTACGGCATGGAATATTCTTCCCTGTTCCCTTCTCACCAAACCGCAGAGCTAATGGGCCAGCTGTGCTGTTTATGAGCAAGCAACATTAGGCTAGAACATTCTAGGATCCAGAAAGAAAGAAGCTGGACAGTAATAATCTTAGGGTACAAAATACTTCCACTGTCACCCCAGACTGTTCTCATCCAGTATCTGTGCAAGACAACGTCATCTGTGAAAGCCAGAAGTTAGTTAATTTAAGTGTTTGATACCATTTAGGAATATTCCCAAAAGAATTTTGTTATTAAAACAAAGCATCTAATTCCTGTGTCTGCTCACCTTTCCTCTAAGAGGATGTTCATACAACTGCCTCTTCAATATGGCTTTGGCACTCCCGAGGAGCTTCAAATACTATTAGAAAAATAGGACTTCTGTAGAAGTGGAAATTTGTGGCAAGGTGTCATATGCAGAAAGCATGACATGGAGCAACCTTTATGTGTGTCAGGGCTGTGTCCTTTGGCACTGTCAGGATTGATAGCTGATGTAAAGCAACTGAGACAAGGCCTTTCTGGTGACTCCTTGCTTCCCTTTTTCCTGTCCCTAGACTTCTTTCTCTCCCCAGTGTTGCCTGTCTTTCTGAAGAGTTAACGGTCATTTTTAGTTACCCTTATTCAGAAAATTATTTGTGTTTATTTCCTTTAAACCTAGGAGTTCATGTTGGAAAGATGATTATCACTGTGTAAAGCCTCATTTCTTTCAAAGCCAGGACTTTTGACATAGGAGTGATACAATTTTAAGAAGTGTTACTGGCTCTTGGGGAAACAACAGATTTCTGAAAAAATTTCGATTTGGGTCTGTGGGGAACACAACTGGTTGTACTTAGTTTCGGTACTTACCTGGGAAACAGACTTTAGAGGATTATCTTGGGCTAATTCTAAAGTCAGCTTCAAAATAGTTGGGAATGCTAGTCCTGTAATAGCCCCGTAGCTTAGATGTTGCCAAAACATTCAGGCTAAAATGTTGGAATTGAAGGATGTGATATGTACCAGCCAAACTCCTGTCTTCTGATTCAGAGCCCTCTGATTGCAAATTCCACACCTTTCCTTAGATTTGTTCTCTTTTCCATTGTGCTTCTCTACTCAGAAGTACAAGTAGGTGAGCTTGGTTGGATTACAGAATTCTGTGAGAAAGGATGCTTGTGCTTTCAAGAGAGAGGGATCAGGTGGAAGATTCTTAATTGTGGAATTTACTAGGAGAATAAAATGTCTTGCTGCCTGTTCCTGTTCATTGTACAGCCCGGAGACACTGCAGGAAATAGCTCCAAAGGTTGCAGATGGGATGCGTGGGCCCTAGACAGTAAGGTCTGGACATCACTCCTACAGAAGTCCCAGCATAATTTTCTTCTCAAAAATGAGTCACAGTGGGATCTGATATTAGTCCTTCAACATTGCTAAGGCCAACAAGCATGTAATGGTTCTGAAAATAAAATAATCTTAATGAATACTTAAAAAAAAGATCGCTAAGTGACAGCTTTCAAATATAAGCAGAAAAGAATTCGAAAACTATCATAGTATTTCAGGGAAGCAAGAGTTTTAAAGTAGTCAACAACTTTTCAGCATGCATCTTAGTGAATCAATAAAGTGAATATTTTGGAAGGAAAAGGAATATGGCTGGGCATCAGAATATTCAAGTGCAGCAATACATAGAGGTCATCTCTTGGTATTGTGGATAATCATTGTAAACCTTAACTCATTCTTGTGGTTACATTTGGAATGTGATGAAACATTACCTTTTTTCCTGCAGGAAATAAAAAAAGACTGGTATGGCCTCTGAGTTTCCACTGTTTAAAAGCTTGTGATTGAGAATTTGTTTATTGGGGTGTCCAACTGGACTTACTTGGACCTTTGTTAACTCTTCCTGGTGGAATTTGTTCCTCATAAGTGTTTCTGAATATATCCTCTGGATCTAACATACTGTTGAGTTCACCTCCAGGCTGTTGGTGTCCAGCTGTGAGCAGATTTAGGCTTTACCACGTTGTTAGAGACAACAATTTCCAATCTGAGGAGTTCTTTGCTTCAAAACAGCAAATTATTGTTTCACTGAGTATTTGAGATGACTGTCTGATGCTCCAGAATCTGAGTTCATTTGAAACAGCAGTGTTCTGAGTCATTACAGGTCATGGTTTTTCATGATATGAATGGTGAGTGCTTTTGCTCTTTGTAGTTTCCTTTGGCATTAGAGTACCATGTGTTGATTATTCATTTGCAATATCCCCACATTATCACAGACATACATTCCCTATGGCTTTTATTTCAATTCTAGTTCAGTTCTACAATTGCTGTTGTATATGTGTGTATTTGTAAATATAAATACATTTTCCTCATTTCTTTCTTTTTTTGAAGGAGGTAATATTTGAAAATATTTCCTGATCAAGAGACTGATGCTGTCCTGGAAAGGCAACCAAGAACCTTTTTTCTCCTTATGGACAATAAATTGAGATAGCTCCACTGAAGTAAAGTCTTTAGTAACTGTTTCTAAAATGCTTATGATGGGTGTTGCAATTACATTATTATGTATGTGGTAAAAAAAATCCAATTCATTCTTCTTCACCCTTAAAATAAATCAAGTACTGTTTAGGCATACTTTTTTACTCTGATCCAAGTTCTTTGCAGAAATGCAGCAGCAATTATAGGAAGCTCATGCATCTCAGCTGTCACATCAGAGTCCACATGTTTTGTGCATGAAAATTTAAATTCTAGGATACAAATTCTTCTGACAGAGGAGAATGATGAATCAGTTCCAGAGAGGGTATCTATCTATCTATCTATCTATCTATCTATCTATCTATCTATATGAACAGAGTTCTAAGAGAAAGTCCTCCAGACTGAAAGCTGTTACACTGGGTATATTTTTCTATCCAGGACTGTCTAGTGAGGTATTAAAATGCTG
Source organism: Donacobius atricapilla (assembly GCA_013397315.1). Lineage (NCBI taxonomy): Eukaryota > Metazoa > Chordata > Aves > Passeriformes > Mimidae > Donacobius > Donacobius atricapilla. Next base: position 356,445 of record WBMY01018121.1, on the reverse strand, counting down.
TTTAGTGCTTCTTTCATTCACACAGTTTTTTTTGTGTTCAATGCACAGAAGAGCTTTTATGAAGTAACAAAAATAAAATAGTACCCCATTTCCACCAGCTTCTATTCCCAGAGATATCTTCAAATACTTTTGGTGGCATGAGTTAATTGTGCTATTTTAATAAGTAGGTATATTTAGCATTTCTACAACAGTAAAGGTTCCCTGGGCCTCTTATTTCAAAAAGTAACTTCTAGATTGCAGTACTTGTAGACATTAAAATGCATCAGTGTGTTCAGAATGTTCACATACATCTAAAGTAAGTAAATATTGGTAATCACTGCAGAACTGAATGTCAGCAAGTGTCATTAATCAGGAGCTGAGATAACAAAATTTACACACAGTAATTTTTTTTTAAATACACTAAGAACTAGAAATCCGTGTTGCTTTTTTTCCAGTCCCACTTTGGATTTGGTTACATGCTCTAACCTTCCCTTTGGGGAAGCATCTCTTAATCTCTAAGAATTTACAACTCTTTATCAGAGAGTGTCATCACCTCCAAGTACCTCTGAGGTTCCCATAGGAATTTCCTTTTCTTGCTTTGCCATTTGAGTGAATTGGGTTAGGGAAAAAAAATCCCCTGCATGGATATCAGGCCTCCCATCAGGTAGGCTAGTTCATGAAATAAGATTCTTCAAGCTCTGCTTTTTCTCCTACAGATCCCAGTGGTCTTTTGAAGGTTCTGATATGGGAGAAAAGCAGAAAGTAGCCCAGGAAACGCCTTTGTATCAGCACTTCAGTTTGGATTAATTTTGCTGGCAAAGTGCAGCAGTTCTGACCACTTCACCTTGAAGCTTCCATGGGAGCACAGTTGCAGCTCAAAGTTGCAGCAGTGACAGTCTGATGTGTCTGCACTGAGACCTTGTAGATCTGGGGCAGTGCTTGAGCCATTGACAGTGCTGATCCATGCAACTACTTGTGCACACATTTAAAAACCTATAAAAACAGGTTATGACACATTTATAGAGAGGTGCAATATCCTTTTATGCTGATGATTAGTGCACTGTCTGTGGAAATCTTCATTGACATTTGAGCCAAGGCTTTTATGAGTTCTGTGGCCCAAAATTTTCAGTTGCTGTAATTAAGTACTCTCATTTTTTCCCAAACAGTTTTAACCTGTTTGTTTTATTGCTGGATCTAGAATAAATGAATTATCATGAAACACACGAACTGTTTCAAATTCAGTAAGATCAGTGTCAACCGTCAAAAAATAATGAGTTCTGGAGATAGTCGATGAATGAACCTCTAAACTGAATAGAACTCATGCACTCCAACTGTCTTTCAGATGCAGCTCAAAACAACAATGGATTTTTTTATGATAGAAAATGATCATCTGATTTACTCCTGCTCAGCAGCAGGGTGCTCATCAGTGCAGGGAATGTTGTGCCATTTATATTTGTGCTTAGATCTCACATTCACACACCAAGACAAGAGTCTGAGTGTAGTGTATCCCAAGAAAACACACAAACTGAGATGCCTGAAATCAAAACTGGGGCATGCACAGGAAAATAAAGCCCATAAGGACCTAGTGGGGATATGGACACAAAATAAGAATGATTATTCCATGGAAACAGAGTAGATGCAAATAAGGCTTCATAACAGAGATCACCTATGCACACATTATGTACACAAGAATGTGTATCTTCCAACTTTTTGAGGGAGACTGCTTCCTTTGATAAATTACATGTTTGTTTTCCTCCACTGCTAGTGCTGGAACTTACAGTATTAGGACAATTTCCAGTGATTGCATTAAGCAAAGAATATTACTACAGAGAGCTAATTGCTAGTTGTCAAAGTCACAGAAAAACTGTTGTTAGGAAATAGCAATACTTAGTTTAATGAATTAATACTTTTCATGTGTATTGCTCCACATGGTATTTACCCTGTAAAATGCTGTGAGTGATACATCAAAAAGATGTTTAAAATATCAAAACCAAAACTAAAAGTCCTGCACCTAAAGAGGAACATAAAATTTCCTGCTGGGGATATGGAACATGGAATGCCATCTGTATTACATGGCACTGAGAAAACTGATTATGTTTGGACCTCTATTTCAAAGCAGATGGGTTCATTAAATTTAATAGCCTCCAGAGCCTTTAGGAACAGTGTTAAAAACATGTGGAACATGCTGAGACACTTCACTTCTCGCCCCACAGTCATTATAGCTCTGGCACAGACTATAAATATTACACTACTTTATTTCCATTGAATCGGATTACTATTATAATTATTTTTCATAGGGTACATTTACATGAGAAATGCAGAATGCAAATTGTTCTTCTTCGAACTTTGAGATATGCAGTTGATGTCTTTAAATGCATTTTACAGTTCTTTACAGATGGAGGCTTTAATATAGAACTTATTTTTATCTTCCTGCGACATCAGCAAGAAGCTGTGATGCCACAGCAAAGCTGGGTCTTAAGCAGCTCTGCTCCCAGTGTGGTGCAAATAAGACAAGCGTTATGTTAAACCATTGAAGGGATATCACAGGAGTGTTACAGCTTGGCTTTTAGCTATATATTCCCAAAAAATTCTCTTTTCCAGTATTTTATTATTTTTTATGATGGAGTAACTTCAGTTTGACCTTGGTCTGTGTTCAACTTTTATCACTGGATGAGAGATTAAATATCTAATTTTGAATCAGATTAGTTCCTACAGAAATACTGCTTTAAATAAAGTCTCATCTCTTTTTGAAATATTCTCAGTGTTTGATAGATTAAGGATTATTTTGCTCATTAGTTTTTTTATTTTAAATAATACTTCCAATGACAACAAGTAAGTTTTACCATCTTTAAGTGCTTTGACACCTGTCTAATCTTCTTCCACATCTTTATTTACTACATGTTCTGATGTTTAAACTAAATTGTGTTTGAAGAAAGTGTCATCCTTGATCATGATTCTTTTTAAAAAATAACTGTTTCCAATAACCATATCAGCTTGTTCTTGTACAATGTAATTATCTTGTCTTTCCACTTCCTTTCCTAGAGAATGCTGTGACTATCCACATTGTGTTTTACTGTTTTCCTGAGGTCATTCTTGGCTTTGGGTTGTACTGATCATTTTAATGTGGATTTTCTCCTTCTTCATATCACTGACTTTAGCTCCAATTTTGCCACTGTGATATTATTATCATGACCTGTCAATTTTAATTAATCACCAAAGTCCTACCACAGTAGATGATGGATGATGACAGGATTAAATAATGATTCCTTCCTCATATAATTTATATTTAAAGTAATAAGTAAGAATCACCAGTTGCTTAGAAAGGGCAGAGAATGAAAGGACATAGTAGGACAGGGTAGGTCAATGCAATAATTGATTACTGGTCTTTCAAACAGTAGTATCCACTTCTACAGATTTCTCACACAAGTGTCTAGGTCTCAAGAATCATGGAGTTCTTGCTTGTATTCGGTTAAACTTGATTTCATGGAATTCTATTAGGAAGAAATTTTTCATAATATCCAGTCTGAATTTCCTCTGGTGCAACCTGAGGCTGCTTCCTCTTGTCTTGTCACTTTTTACACCTGGGAGAAGAGACTGACCCACCCCCCCCAATCTGGCCACAATCTCCTTTTAGATGTTGTAGAGCCATAGGGTCCTCCCTGAGCCTCCTTTTCTCCAGGCTGAGCACCCCCAGCTACTCCCAAGGAGACTTGTGTTCCAGCCCCTTCCCCAGCTTCATTGCCCTTCTCTGGACACACTCCAGCACCTCCAAAACCAACGTCTTTTGTGTAGTGATGGGCCCACAACTGATCCCAGGATTTGAGCTGCATCCTCAACAGTGTCCAGTACAGGGGGACAATCACTGCCCTGGTCCTGCTGGCCACACTATTGCTGATACAGTCGGCATGCCACTGGTCTTCTTGGCTACTTGGGCTCAGCTTCACCTGGTTTTGACTTACACCCCAATGTCCTTTTCCACAGGGCAGCTTTCTAGCCCTTCTGCCCCAAGCCTGGAGTGCTGTGTGGAGTTTTTGTGACCCAAGTGTGGGACCCATTACTTTACCTTGTTTAACCTCACACCACTGGCCTTGGCCCATTGATCCAGCCTGTCCAGATCCCTCTGCAGAGCCCCCTTACCCTCCAGCAGATCAACACTCTCATCTAACTTGGAGTCATCTGCAAATTTGCTGAGGGTGCCCTTGATCCTCTCACCCAGAGCACTGATAAAGACATTAAACAAAACTGGCCCTAGTAGTCATGCCAGGGGAACAGCACTGGTGGCCAGCTGCCACCTGGATGTAACTCCATTCCCCACCACTCTCTGGGCCCAGTCATTCCGTCAATTTTTTACCCAGCAAACAGTGCACCTGTCCAAGCCATGAACAGCCAGCTTCTCCAGGAGAATGCTGTGGGGAACACTGTCAAAAGCTTTCCCTCACTGACCCTTGTTCTAGAGAGGTGTAACGTTTTGTAACTTGCAGTCAACGGGGTTCTCCCTGGCTAGCCAGAGCTGCTGGTAAATAACTGAAACTGGCTTCTGAGATGAAAACTGATTGGATGTGTTTGAATAAGAATCCGTAGAATTACAGATGTCAGTAGGTTTCACCTGCTGGATGTTCTCCCACCAGTTACTATGTACAAACTGCAAAGAATTGCTCTGCTGTTAAATTTGATTAACAGGCATATTCAAGCCAAAAGGGTATCGGTCCCATTTCCAGACACCTGCACACTAGAGATAGAGCAGCTTGGGACCATTTCCAGCCAATGACTTGCAGTGCCTTTGACTAAGAGGACAGAAAATGTATTGCATTTCCACCTTGTTTCACAGGGAATTTCCTGGATTTGTTCTGACACAAAAATAAGATCGAAAGATGACAAGTCCCTAACTAGAGAAAGAATTTGTTTCTACATCCCTACATGCTATGGTGAATCTGGCATTTAGGAGGACAGGTCTATCCTGAGTGGAAATTATTTAGACATTCACAACTGATAACTGCCCATCTTTTATTTTACTGCCTTTAGTCTGAGTGAAATTGAGTTAATTATAAGGAAATTGTAGGTATTTTGTCAGATATATTACCTTTTTCTGGCATGTTTTTGTCTTTACTTTTCACGTAACAGATTTTTTAGGGAAAATGATAATGTAGGAAAGCAATGAATTTAGTATAACGTACTAAATCCCATCCTTTGATCTCATATTTATCATTCCTTGACTTTCTGGAAGGAAGAGGGCAGTGAAGATGAAATGTAATTTATCTGTGCTGCTGGAGTAAAAACCTGCAATAATAAGAAAGGCTTATTAAATTATTGGTACTATTTGAGCTTTGCTGCAGTGGCAGAATCCAGTGCAAAAAAAAAAGAAGAAGAACAGAGAATAAAAGGAAATAATTTTCTCTTTTGCCTATTGTTCTGCAGATACGGAAGTCTTTAGTTATTTATAGCTCTTCTTTTTGTATAATCAGGAGTTTTCACATACAACTTAGTCATATGCACAATAAGCATAAATGTTGAAGTTCATATTTATCACAGTCGTTATGACTAGTATTTTCTTTGAAGTTAGTAATTTGCAGAGAAATTTTTCAGAAATATATTCTACAAGGAATAACAGGATGTTTCTTACTGATGTTCTTGCTGCTTGACAACAAGGTGTTTGGCCTTGGTCCACAAGGTCCACTGTATTTTGTCAGATCAGATCTTACCAAGCAGGTATTTTCATGAAAGTTTAGTTTAAAAATTATCTATTCAGTTGGTAAATGTTTCTCAGCACCATCAATGCCATCAGGAGAAAGTTTAGAACTCCTAAGTATTTTCTCTGGAATTTATAGCAGCCATTTCACCTGCCCTGATGTCAGTTTTTAGGGGTAGGAAAATTTATTCACCCTAAATATTAGTTTACATTTACTAGTTCTAGGAAAAATATTAAAATGTGCAAGGGCTCTCTAATAAGAGTTGCCACAAGGACTCTACAGGATCATTGCATTTAAGCACTTCTTTCACAGAATAGGATTTTACTTTTTTTTTACACTACCTTTTATTTAGTGGCACATAAATACTACAACAGCATACACATTAGAAAGTGTATACTAATACCAAAAACCAGCACAAGTTACAGAGCTTTATAAGGTCTTTTTGTTGTTTCAGCCAATGAACTCTGAGTAATAATAAAGGCCTCAGATTTCTATGTTGACCGGTTTATTCCATAAAACTGTTAAAAAAAAATAAAAGCAAACTAAGACAGCTATATGCTTGTATTCCATGTGGGTTACTATTATTGATTATTATTCTTCCTTATTTTACTCTCTAGTAAATCCGCAGTATCTCTCTTACACACCTGGAGTTATGCTGATGTAAACCAGAACACAGATTCATTGTGTCAGTTAAAAAAAGAAAAAATAATGTTAGTTTAAGGAGCTTGGATTATACCTCTGTTGACTGAGGGAACATTCTATCATTCTGTATTAGAACTGAGTTACAGTGAACAACAAATTGTACTTGTAGCAAAAATAAGTTTAACCTTCCTTGCCTCCTTCACCTTGTCCTTTTTGTGTTATAATTTAGTTTAAAAAATGGATATAGTGAAATCTGATTTTGCAATAATCAGGGAGTTTATGTTCATGAAATTTTTGCTGTGCACTACAAGATGGTGGTATTTATCCCATTTTAGGTTCTAGTATGTCTAAAATTTACCTCAGTGTCCGCAAACAGCTCTGGCTCTGAGACAGATGAAAGAATTTTGAGACATTTTCTTGTGAGTTCTTATAGTGAAGGAGGGGTAAGGTTTTCTTGACCTGCTGGATCATCCAGTAAAGGAGAAGAGAGAAGGTGATGGGTAACTTCGCCTTAGGCCAAAACATTTCCTTGACCTAGCTTTCACATGCAGTGTATTAAAAAATGAAAAACTGCATATTTGAATGTAACTTAGATCATCTAGAAATGCTCTCAGATTTGTGATCTTCCAACAAATCAGAGCCTTAGTTACTGGCCAACACATCACATGGGCCTTTGGGAAGGTTTGAACTTTCAAGATGTGCAGAGTAACAACAAAAAGCTTCTTCCAAAATAAAACAGCAAGAGAATTGTAGCTCTTTCTGCACAGGGAGTGAACCTTTATAGAACCTGATGAATTCATGCTGTAATATGAAGAGTCCATAAAATGCTCCATGGCTATTTCAATAAAGTGTAGCTATAAAATCTCAATGTGACGCAAGAATGGTGAGATGCATTAGCTATGTGCTTATTAGAAGGGTATGAAGACAGAATCTGGTGCTCAAAGCAGAGCTAGTGAACAGGATGCAGTATTGATGATGCCATTTTGTCATTTATGACGGCAGCATTAACCATGTCTGTAATACCAACCTCCCCACAAGATGATAGAAAAAATTTATAGAAAAAAGAATCTATTTTTAGATTAGGAGCTTATCCAATTAAGAGATTTCACAACATTAAATGATGGAGTGTTTTCTAAGATTTGTTTGAATTTTTTTTTATTGTATAGTTTAAAAATAATGCTTTCAACAGTTAGAGACTTAAACCTGCCTTCTGATCTTGTATATCTCTGTTAGCTAATAAAATCAGTTTGTTGCTTAGGCATGTGAACCTGAAATCACATGGTGGTCACCTTGCTATTAGAGCATATTTTAGCATAATGTTAATTTATTTCCAAAACACGCATTGGTCATTTGATTCTCAAACTTGTATACAAAACTTGGACAAAATTTTTATGGAGATTTGTTCCCAGTTCCTGGGGGTATCCCTCTCCCCGGCAAAGCAGATCAGCACTTTTAAACATCTACCTGAGCTCAGTGCCAGGGCTTCATGTAGTATTTTTATGCGCTGTTTTTGCATATAATTTGTTCCTTCTTTTTCTTTATGCTTCATCTGAAATTTTTCAGATATGTCTTGAGATGGACTTATCAGTGTTTATCCCTTTCAGAGGCAAATTGATAAGTGAGAGAAAAGATGATTGTCTTTGAAAGGGAATGAAGCTTTTTGAAAGGTTTGAAGCTTCTAATTTAATTGTGCATAAGCTGCCTTTCCTGCTAGGTTCTGGTGCCCTTGATCTATTATCATATCTGTGGATTTCTTCTTCTCAGCAAATGAAATGATCCTAATATTTTTGTGCAGCCTTTCTTCCTTTGAAGTCATCTCTTGTTGTTTGTCAGCTCAAATGATCTTACGAGCGTATGGTGTCTATCTTGTTCTGCCCTCCGGCCTCCTGCTCCATACAGAGCAGTTCTGGGCCATTGCTTACTGACACTGCCTTCAAGGTGTTTTGTGCCAGCTGAATACAAAATCTGTACAAAATTTCTGCTCATTCAGAAGCAATTAATGGGGGAGAAAAAATACCCAATAAAATAAAATAATTATTCTGAATGTATTTGTTAGTCAGCTAAGCAGATTGTTCCCACTAAAAATGTCCAATATTTTAATTCTAAAAGATAATTGCTTCCAGCAATTAGAGCCTTGTACTGGTTCCAGTCTTTGCATCAAACTTTTAGAAGCAAGAAGTTAATTTCAAAATATTTTTGGAAGGACTTATCTTGAAGCAAGTAAGAGAAAGAGTAATTTCCATTAATTACAACCTCCCCTCCTCCAAACACAGCTCCATTTTCCTTTGCTTTGATAGTCCTAGAATCTTTTGCAGCACAGATTCATTTTTTTACAAGATTAATTTAGTCCTCTAGTTAGCAAAAGCAGATAGATTAATTGTATACACGGTCTTATTAATGAGATTCTCAGTGATGATTTTTTCCCTATGCCGGATTTTTCTGGTCATGTTCTTGTATACTGAGTTCCAGACATTTGAAATCAATCAATTATTTTTCTATTTTCCCCCACGTGTTGTGTGCTAAACATTTCATATTAGTTTTGCAGGTGCCTTGTTTTGTCCTGATATTAGCTAAAGCTCGTTTTGTCAATTACAAGTTCACTGATTTCATCATAAAGTAAAAAAAAAAAAAAAAAAACAACACAAAACCCCACCCCCTCAAAAACATCCAAAACAAAGCAACCCTCCCCCAAAACAAACAAAAACAAACAAACACATCAAAAAAACCCAAACCCCAAAACAACTGCCACAGTAAGAAGCTTAAATGAAAACAATGAAAAGCAAAATCATCTTGAATTAAATATTGTAAATAAGTCCTGTCAGTCCTCTGATGTCAGCGTAGTTTTTTTACAAAATACAAATATTTTTTTTCTTAACCCTGAATCCATGACACAAAATTATGTGTGACCTTTATAATGGCTCCATTTTGTCTTCATACTTGTAAATAGTGTCCCCTGCAAATAAGAAAATTTTTGCCTCTGCAGGGAACTGCTTGACATGAGTAACTTCTTGTCTGTTTCTCACTGAATGTTTTGTGATCATAGTCCAAAATGCTAGGAACTTTAAATGATGCTGTTTGCACCTAAATGTCAGCAAAAGATTCTTCTTTATTAAATTCAAGATCCATGAGGTAGAACTGTGTGGTATGAGATGTGCTTAATTCCAGTTTTCAAAGTTAAGTCATACAAGCCTTCTATCGTGGCAGAAACCTTCACTCCTGTGAGGTTGTGAACTCCACTGCAGCAAAGGGGAAATGCTCTTGGGTTTCTAAGAACCCTAAAAGGCACAGATTGTTTGTGACAGTAGGGGAGAGGGACTGAGAGCAGTAGATGGAAAATGAGCCTGGATAAACCTTCCACTCCCTCTGGCTGAGCAGTGCTCTGGACACACAGAAGAAATGGTATTACCCTGTGAAAAAAAGATGGAGAAAAACCAATGGTTTGAGGTAATTCAACTACAGATGTTCTTATAGCCATTCCCTTCTTAGTCTGTGTTGGATTATAGCAAAAGACTACAGAGCAACACATCTCTTCTAGAAGTACAATCCCATTTATTACAATCAGAGTAACATGCTAAAAATGGCTAACACAATTAGTAAATCTGACTTTTTAGAGGACATTCTGGCTTTACACATTCATTAGATCAAACACACTTTCATCTATCTTCAGAAAGGAGTTATCTTTAGATGTTGGTCTTACATTGATATAGAGCAAGTAAGATTTAATAGAGTGAAAGATGAAATCCCCACTACACTCATTGCAGGATACTCATTGGCTCTAATAATTATATTGTGTGGGGCTCTTACTTGGGTTGGCTTTGAGAGTTGATTTTACTATGGGAAAGAGGATGTGTGATTGACTCCTAAGAGGATTTATGATCAAGGAATGATTTTTTGTTTCTAGGAGGACTGTAAAAAAACCTGTCCTTTTTCCAAATATGGAAGAGCATTTATGTGAGATCAACAACTGAATAAGTGTGTGTATATGCACCTGTCTTCTGAGGTTGATTCTTTTTTTCCCTCCTTCTCTTCCTCCCTTTCCTTTTTTCATAAGAAGACCAGATATACAAATTTCCATGTGAATTGTATCCCTTAGTATCAGTGATGTGTATCTTATAACCATTAGTTTTGTTTGGAGTTGTCTATATTTAGAAAATTACTTCAATTCAATTAATGAATATTTGTAGAGGTTTTAATTAGGAAGGATATATCTACTATATAGCTGAGAAGAAAATAGTTGTGTCAATCATTTCTATAGGGAAATATAAATATAGCAATATTTATACAGAATATATGTTTGCATCTATAAGCAGAGTTAACTGTGGATAAATATTTCATGCTTAGGAGTATTTAGTTATTGGTTTAACGGTGTAAATAAGACTTGCTCCCTTTACACATACAAGCATGAGGCCAAAATTTTGGTCATGGTGTGTGGAATGCTCATGGAGTGTCTGGTTCTGCTACTTTGATTTGTAGTCATGTAGCTTATCCATGACAGAATTATTCTGCTTATCTATAGCAGAATTATTTTAAAAGAAATTATTAATAAAGTTCCTAACCAAACTTCATGTTTAAAGCAATCACTTGGTTTAATTTAAATATAATCTTTCCTGTAAATGTTTTGCATTCATTAAAAAGAGAGAACAGTTAGTTTATACAAATAAAAGAATCACAGGCACAGACTCACAGAATATATAAGTATGGATTTCTTTTTTGTTAATTTCCACATGAAGCTCAGAGCAGATGCAGACAGATATGATTAACTGTTTTAAAAGTTGAGAATATTTAGATCCTTTTTTTGTTTTGATTCTCATTTTAAAAACAAGATTACTAGACCTTAGGAATTCTTTAGTCATTTGCATTAATAAGCAGTTAAAGTATTTAAGAAAATGTATCAAATCTTCAAAGAGTGGAGCCATTTCATTAAAAAGTTCTTAAGTGTATGTATTTTTTTTATTTTGCGATTTCTTAATTCCAATCCAATGCCTTTACAGTTCCTGTGTTTTTAGAAGAAGAGAACTGTTCCAGTTCTCTTTTTCATATTTCACAGGAGTTAAATTCTTTCCTTTCTGTCATCTATAGGAATTATTTTTAAAGAGAGGACTAGAATTGTAGTTTTCATCTATGTTTTATGACTCTCTTCTCCATAGCAACATTCAAATTTCCTCTGATGGATGTACTTTGCATGCAGAGCACAATCTATCCTTGACTAAAATGCTGTAGTTACTGAAAAATATGCAGTAGCATAGTAAAACAATTATGTGAACAATGAAGGATTTGGTGTTAAATCCCTTGAAAAATCAAGTGCATTTCCTTAGAGATGTTGGCCTAGTAAGCTGCAGGTTAATGTCAGTCTTTTAATATTTATACTGAAATCTTAATGTCAGGAACATCCCAGTAGGAGGCTGAATTTTATTTCTTCCTCGCTGTGCGCATATAATTTTGTATAATGCCTGTAATACTTAGATGGGGCAATAAGTGCACAGATTGTAAAAGAAAAATTGTCAAAATCATAATATTTAAATGCTGTACCTTACAGCAACTGAGTAAGTAGATTTTAAAGCAGAAAGTTTACATTTTCTGCTCAAAACTGAGAATTGGAATATTCTTTCTATTCTTTCCCAAGTTTTTACTATTTTTGGGAAGAACTGAGGAAACCTGCTAGCAATGTACAAAATGCTTTGCATTTTCTCCAAAATGAAGTATTTTCAGGAAAGAGACAAAGTTTGCCACAGCACTTCATATCTTTTCTGAAAATGTATTTTTGAAAAGCAAAAGTTGTAAGCCACACCTCCCATGTCAAATAAAGTCAGTATGTGACACGGATGGGATGAACATGAACATTAAAAACACCATAAATTTAGCAATGCATTAAGGTTAAATTTAGTGCAGCTCAGAAAGTATTTATAGAAATATCTGTATTATCAAAACCATATCCAGACTTGCTGATTATTTACTGACATGTTTGCAATTACTTTCTGTTGATTTGTATTGTATCTGATTGTGGAACAATCAAGTCTGTAGGGCTATTTTTCTGTGACTGGTGACTTCTAAAAGCTTGGCAGGAGAAGAGGACTGTGGAAATGAGGTCAGTGAATGTAAAATAAGAGTTTTTCTTTATTTTTTCAATGTTTTAACACAAGTAAATTGCAATAGTATACTTTTTATAACAGTAACTCCATGAAATCATTAGAAAAATAGCAATGGAAAGTTAATATCCCAATGATATATGTTATTTTTGTTTCATTATTAATAGAAGCCATGGTTTTTAATATAGTAAGGAACTACTGAGTATAATTTACTCTTGCAGAAGATTTTTTTTGTTATTCTTCAAAAAAACATAAGGTTGTATTCTGATCCAGCAGAACAATAAGTCTATAATTCTACTTTGTTTTCCTTTAAAACTTCTAGACTTGGTTTTGGAAATCTAGGACATACAGCTACCTAACATTTTGAATAAATTGTTGAGACAGCTCTAAAATATTTTAACCTTTTTCTTTTCAATTACCATTCATTTACAAAATCAGTTTTTACAAGCTTCTTTTGCTAAGGGTGAAAGGAGATACACTTTTACGAGGTACTTATCAGAACTACTGGTCCTATAACTTTTTCCCCATGCTCTAAAGAAAGCATTTCAGATCTCTGGGGTTTTTTTGGTTCAGTCATGTTGGTCTCACAGGCATCTGATCCAAAAAATAGTGCAAATTCCTTGATGTTGGATCCCTTTGCCTGTCTTGGGGTTTTTTATCATGATAATAGTGTCTAATTTTTCTTTTTCTGGTAATACCAAACACATTTCCATGAAGAGCTCAAAACAATACTAGATTATTTGCAAATGTGGAAGGCATGACAATGTGTGCAACACCAGCATTGAAAAACCTCCTGCAGTTATTTATTCTGTGTTACATTGTGTGATGGGACCCCAAGTTGACCTGAATTTAGATGTGGAATTCTCCACATGTCTTACTGGCATCAAGCATATTGTGAACCTCAGGGGGCCCCAGTTTCTGAGAGTCATTTTTACAATGCAAAAAAGAATAAGAAAATGTGTTTAGTAAAGAATTTTCTTTTCTGTTTCAAAGGAGTTTGAAAACAAATCCCACTACTTTTTTACCTGTGTTCTTGCATAGTTTCATCAAGATCCCTAAGTCTGCTTTTTCTAAATCAGAAAATTCTCTTAGGTTTCCCCTGATGCTTACAGGTTTGCAGGCTCCTGTCTCTGTTGTACAGCAAAGGTCTTTTCCTAAGCAGCTTTGTGGAGCAAGGTCCAGTTTCCTTCAGGTGGCTCCTCCTGACCCACGACTGGATGAACCAGGAGCCAGAAAATGGCCAGGTGTCCTTCCTGCACTTCAGCCGCAATAATTTTAACAAAATCTGCTTCACCCAGATGGCAAATCAGGAGCAAGTAAAACAGACCTATGTCATGTGTATTTTTTAGGGAAAAGCACCTGAGGGAGGAAGAGACACTAATGGAAAACAAATAGGAACAGGAGGTACTTTGGTGTGGCTGGAGCTGAACAAAACCACCAAAAGGTCACAGTTTACCAGGGCAGTAGGTAGAATAGAAATACCTGTAGTGCTGGAGGGCCAAGGAAAGATCACACAGTTTGCTGCAAAGCCTCTTGGCAGGGTATGAAGCAACCCACATCAATCAGAGGTACCTGCTGGCTTTTACACACAGACAGGTAGCTCTTACACTGTTCAATAAAGGGTCAGACCAGAGGACTATTACTATTATTGTTAGGAAAATTATTTGATTCCTATGGCCTCCCAGAAGGGGTAATGTCAGACAAAACTCTGCAGTTTATTTCAAAGGAATTTGTAGCAAATATTAAACTAGATTGCTGACAAAAAGGACTTTGTAACTGCCAAGTCTCAAATCAGCAATAGGATGAAAATTTATCTGATGGGAACAAAGACTTTTTTTTTTTTAACTGTTCGGTTTTTTATTGAGGAAAGACCTTGAACCTGGATTTTTAAGCTTAGGTGAAATGTGTTGAGAATTCCAGCCCTGCAAAAAGCATGATGCTGTCATCTGCTGACTTTGTTATTCTTAATCAGGGTTGTGACTACTAATATTTCAGAGGCTGGAAATACTGTTGATTTTGTAAAAGGTTATAAATTGGATTGACTAACTGAATTCAGCAGCAGATACTAAAGAGCTCTAGTTTGTAGATGCCAATTAATGTGCTCATGGAAATAATCTGAGTAACAGCAATAGGGTTCACTTCATATTCAAAAGTGTGAAGCATCTAGTTTGTGTGGTAGTTATTAATAGGAAATCCTCACTTCAATCCATCTGACTGTAACTCCCTCACTTGGCAAAACCTGACCAAACTACGAGCAGAAGATTTTATTTGGCAAATATAAAAAAAAAAAAAAAAATAAATAAAAAATTGCAACTTTCTCCTCTTGTTTGAATGTAAAAACGTTTCCATTTCTCAGAGTCAAAGTAATTAACCAAGTCAAAGGCTAACAAGTAGTTAAACTTTCACAAAGGCTTGAAACTCCACTAACCTGTTACACACTATTTAGGTCATATATTTACAATTCACAGATATCTGCAATTTATGCAGCAATCCTTTTATAGTGTTCAATATAGTAATTTATTTTTTTAAAAAAGGCTTTTTTTGAAACACATATAGGGCATACTTTAATGTGATCATGGTTTGTATTTTGAGATTGGATCGCTGCAGTTTTAGAATGCAAGAATTTTACTTGTAACAGTTCTTCCTGCCATGAATGTTGTTACATTTTATGTTGTGAAAACAGAAATTGTGCCTCCTGGCTCCCAGTATTTGTGAATTAGAGATCATGTGACATTTCTCTTTCATGACATATACCACATGGATATTAGCTCTTAATGGAGGACTGTATTCAATTTGCTGTTTTTTTCCTCTATTTGTTTTCATTCAGAGGAAGGGCAAAAGGTCAGCCAGAAGCTCACTAGAGATCTTGAAGGTCTTTTTGCTTTTGGCATCGATTCACCTGCCTGTTTCCGTGTTCAGATGATGCCTTTAACAAAAAATTTTGAGTTGGACAAACGGGTTTTCTGAGGAGGACTTAGCACAAGGCTTAAGTGCTATGTGAGTGATTTCCTCCGCAAGTATGGAGTAAGAGGAGGAGAATTCAGAAAAAGGGAAAACTGTATTGTGCCTGAAAACAGTTTGGTTTTCTGACTTCCTCTGCTACAGTGGGTTTTCTTTTTTCTGAAGTGAAAACAGAACCCATCTTTCAACTCTTGATAAATAAGGTCTTTTATATGTGATGGAGTCTGCTGCTTGCTCTCGATGCCTTTATACGTGAGTTGCTGCTTACAGTAAATACTGTGCACACAACCAGGTATGGCTACTCTTGTCTAATAACATCTGTGTGGTACAAATAGGCATATATGCATACTCACTTGCATCTGATTTGCATATATGCAAATATAATCATACCTGTGTTTACAGCACAGAAATGTATTGTTCTATGCATATATTATTGTATATTATGCATGTATTGTAATCTGTTTGCATATGCAGTTACTAACTTTCTATTTCCATTTTGTTTTTCTTTCCTCTGTCATGGAGGATACAATCTTCTACTTTAACGTGATAATCTCTTAATGTCAGTTTCATTTAAAACTAAAACTGTCTTTATGTAGAATTATATTTGTGTACAGGAAGATGGAACTACTTCACTGTTCAGGTGTGATACCATATCTGATGAGGAAACATTCCCTTTCTCAGTGTGGTATTATTTGACAAATTTCATGCTGCTTTTTTGATACCTTGTAGAGAAGCTGTCAAATCATAAAGTCAGTTAATAAGCTCTCAATAAGTTGAATCAATTGGCAGTGTAAACCTACTTCCTCTAATTTCTTTCCTTTACACTTTGTTTTATATTATGTTTATGCTTTTATTAATACAGCAGCTAAAGTAGCTGTTCAAATTAATTTAATGTATAATTGCTTGTTCTGTTTTGTTGTTTTCCAGCTCCCTCAGGCACAAAAGGTAAAATATTTTAATCAAATCCTAGTCATTCCAAGTAGTCACCAGTGCTTCACGTTCCCATGGTGGTGTGAGTATGGTACAGGTGGTGATCAGTGAAACACTTCACTGTCACGGGGGCTCCGAGCTGGGCCCCAGGAAGGTGCCTGAGCCTTTGAGCCCAGCTGAGGTACCTGCTGAGAGCAGCTCTTCAAACATATGAGCTAATTTAACATGCCAGGCATCCAGTAGCCTACAACTTGCAAACAACAGGGAGGCTATTTTATCAACAATTTGAAATAAGAGTAGGGATAAAAAAAAAACCCCAACCCACTCCATTACTCCATGTGAAACATTTCTGGATCTGTTGTAGAGACTGCTGAACCCATGGCATAGCTGGTACCCTTTCACTGCTCCCCACTGTATCTACCAACACACCCCTGAACACATTTGGCATTTGACTTCTCTAACAGGTTGCATACTTTTCATACTATGTGCTCTTGCCTTTACACCACTTGTGGATCAATATGGTGTTACCAGAGTCAGTGCTGCACGTCAGGGGAGCACAGGCATTGTGGCAAAGTTAAGGATTGCTTAATGCCTGTTGCATCGTCCTTATGTATTTCACAAATATAAGCAAGGCTTCCAGAAACTAGGAAATCTGCTGGTGTTTTGTGCTTTTGGTAAAAAAATATTAAAATGGTAAAAAGGAATAGAAGAATGGGCCATTGCAACACGCATTTGTCCAAGTCATTCTTATTGTTCCTGGTAAAGCACCTTCAATCAGAAATGTCACAGCAATTAGTCAGTTTGACCTCACATTTATAGATGATGATAAAAGTTCAGTTTTTAATGAAAGCTATAAGTGAAGTGATCTTTCTCTTTATAGCTTTCCAAGAATGGTGAGGGCATCCACAGATTTCAGAACTTCACTAATGTACCCCAGCCACTTTTTAGTTTAAAAAGCAAGAAATATGAGGATGGGAGGCTTTATTTTTATGAGACTACATGTATTTGAAATTTCCTTGCTCATGGAGCTCAGAAAATTCTATTTCAAACCTGCAGGTAATATGCTATTTTCTGACACCGGACTATGTCCATAGTTTGTTCATGCTTTGATAGTTGCAGAACATGGTACCAAAAGATGTTGGCTTTGTGGTGTTGTTGTGTTTTGTTTGCTGTTTTTTTTTCCTTCTTGAAATAAAAGGTTTCAAGAAATATTTTGTATACAGCTTTCTGGAAAAGTAGAAGGACCAAAAGAATGGCTAGACTAGCTAACGTTGGCTTTTTCATTTTCACCTGCTTGTCTAAACGTTTGTGCCAAATGCTTCTCTTAACAGTTGCAGAAAGAAGAGAGAGTCAGACTGTTCTGCTGGTACAGAAAGTACAACCAGTCAGGCTGTTTGTCAGCTTGTGCCAAGTGGTGCTGTATTACCTGTTCTGACGGCCACAGTTCTGAACTATTAAATAATATTCTGGTACAAATTACTCAGGTTTGGGGTTAGCAAACACAATTTTCATAAATGGTCAAAATTGCCAATTTTCAGTGGTTTTACCCCTAGATTGAACAAATATAGAACTAAAGCCATATATTTTATATGCACTCATAGCTGACTACAGTCTAGTTGACTGTGTATTACCTTTGTGCAGAGAAGGAGGAGAGGGGTGGGAAGGAAAGAATGGGATGAGGAGGGGGGATAGGTACAAGTAATCTGCCAGAGCTTTTGATAACTTCAGGCAAAAAATATGCCTTTTAATAAGGGTGGCCTGGCAGCTTATGAACAAACCAAGAGAATCTCTCTTGCTCTCTGCAAGGTGAAGGGAAGCAGCACAGGGCTGGTGCATGCCTTTATGAATTACTTAGTCACTGTTTTGCCATATGGTGTCTGAACTTGTGCTGTATTTTTGCTGGAATCTATGTATCATCTTGCAAATGTTTTCTCTATAAACATTTCAAACAATCACGTCTCTCTAAACATGTTCACTTTAATCTTTGAGTGATCTGAAAGAAAAATGTGGCATTTCATGTTTACCTTTACTATTTCATATCTATTATAAATAGTTCACCATCTTGATGAAATGTGTTTTCTCTTATATGTGGGACACTTTGGCTTCAGACTTTTCAGTGTTTAGTCAGTGTTCTGTGGTGATCAGTTATTGAATTTGAAGACCTGTAGGTTTTTAACTGTCTACAGCAGTTAAATAACAATTAAACCTGTTACGCTTATGCTGTCTGCTCTTAGTCAAAATGGTGCAAATTGGAGAGCAGGTGAAATTAATAATGATGAGTTTAAGGTGGATATGTCTGTTGCACCATGATATTTGTCTTGAAAAGATCTTTGTGATATACCCTATATTTAAAGTAGAAAATACCACAAAACCAAATCAAACCAACCACCCACCCAACAAGGAGAAAAAACACCAACCAAAAACTCACCAGAGTTTCAGGCCTTGGTTTGGTATGGTTTTGTTACTTTCAGAACAAAATATGAATAGGAAGAGTTATTCTACATAAAAGAAGGAACTGCTACCAGACAAATGAAACTAATTCATACGAATTTTACTTGTCCTCTGTGTTTCTTTTATGCATGTTTTTAGATAGCCATCCCACAGGACTGTGAAAATAGCAGTAAGATGAAATAATCACTCAAATTTACCACTTTTAAAATTTGTTCATTTTGATTTCCAAAATGACCTTTATCTTTGAAACAGTTATGTTAAACAGCTTTTTGTATGCACTGAAGAGCAAAAGCTATTTTTCCTTAATAGTTCATAAGGTGTTTTGTTTCCTAGCAGGAAAGCTTTCCTCGCTTTCTTGAGCAAACACAGCAGGATTCAAAAGCTTTTGCCCTGCTCCTGCTGTGATGTTTTGTTCTACTTAGCTTGAGTGAAAAGGTAGAAGTGAATAAATTAGGCACACAAATCAGAAGTAGAGAGTTGTTTTTAGGAGCATTTAAGAATTTTTTTTAATGATTCTCTCATGAATGGAACCATATTTCCTCCATATAGAAATGCTTTAATGATACTTATTGAGAAAAAGTTTCTGACAGCTTTCTTCTCTTCTTCTGTGTTATCCTTAACAAAGGAGGTACTGCTGTGCCCTCCTCATATCTTGATGCTATAATCTTTCAGCCTTTTTGGAGGATCATTTATCATTCCCTGCATCATTTACCTTATACTTTGAAGAGTTGAATTAACTGTCACTGGGAATAGAAAATAGAAAATTTGGAAAGCTGTGGTTTCATTGAAGTGCATGACTAGTGATTTTAGGACTTTTGTAAAATTATAACATTTAAGCAGAATCTAATGGAGTACAAAATAATCATAAAGTAAACAGTTTGATTTAGCATTCCTTTTGATCTATTTCCTCCTCATGAGATGCTATGGTCTTTGTTTTGTAACATTTTCTTGGTTTCTATTCTGAAAACCACATTAAAATTTTCACTTACATGTTGATTGTGATCTTGAGTTTCCAAATTTCTCTCTCACATTCCTCAAAAAGCAAACTTACTCTATGTGTCAAACACAAATATCTTTAACGTAAGACATTCACACAGGTTCCTATATTGTCCCAGACCATAACTATGCCAAAATATTAGCTATTCCATATTCTTTTAGTCTATATAAAACACAAATTCCAATTCTCCGAGACTTCCAGCCTGCCTCATGACTCTGATCAGCACATAAAAGTGCAGTGGTCATGGAAGACAAGACATTGTGAAACAAATCTATACAGAGTGGGCAAAGGAAGAAGGGGCGTTGGGTTGGGCAGGTGCGTCAGAAATTCTGTACAACCCACTGTAACTCTTCACAAATTCCTCTTTCTGTAATGGGAACACCTCAGAAAAATGTTTATATTCTTTCCTATATATGTGGGTCTGGTTTAATTCTGAAGCCTGCCGCCTTCTTTGCTCTGAGAGATGGATGCTAGTTCTGGGTGTTGAGACTATGTGGTTTAACTCTAGGAGGATGATTTTTATCTGTTTTTTGGGAAGATCTGCTTGGGGTTGTTCTGAGGTGGGTAACTGTTTACAGCAAAGAATTAAAGGGAAAACTGTTGTGGTTAAATCTATTTCTAATGGGAATTTTTCCTCCAATTATAAAACTATTGTCACTAGGCATTAGAGATCTGTGCCTTTTTCAGAGAGCAAGTTTTGTGTCTTTATTCTAAACAGCCTACAGGCATTCAGCCTGGGAATGCATTTTTTTCCTCAATCTTGAGATTTATTTTCTTTTAAAAGTTGTTATTTTTTACTAAGCCTTTTATCAAACTGAGTGTCCATAGCCCTTGGGTAGCTGCCCACCTAAAAACTGTAACCACTGTGTCTTTCCAATAGGAGAACATTCTGGGGCAAATCACTGATGCTGTCTCCTACATTCATCATTTTAGACTAGATAGTAACTACATTATGATGAGCAGTGACTCAGTAAAACATTGTAAATACGAGTCCCTGCTCATCCAGTTATTTGCTGACTCCACTTGTGGAAGTGGTCAACAACCTGTTCATCTGCCAGACAAATAAAAAATCAAACAGGCTGGATTATACAGTTGCAATTCTATAGAAATTACAGCAGCAGCCAGCTCTAGTTGGTACTTGTAGGTAACAAAATTACAGGGCAATCACTCTTGCCTTCTTCCACAGACAGTTTTGAGGAGTTTATAATGAGGAGTTCTTTCATAAATTCCCAGGAACTCCAGACTTTGGGGTTTTTTTCTTGTAGAGAATTTCAAGCACCCTAACACTCTACTGACAGTCCAGTCCCTTGGCTTTATCCTATCCATTAAATTGTTTTTAGTAATATCTTGAGCATGAGCAGACTCGTAAATGAATACTGTCCTGGTACTTAACAAAAACATGATGTCAGAGAAAATCACCCAGGGCAATCATATAAAATCTCTAAGTGCTCCAAATTGTTGTCATAATCAGCAGAATGCTCTTCCACTTCCTGGGCTCCTCTCCACACAAATCATCTCAGTGTGCTTGACTCTACTGCTCTGGCCAAGGAGCAGAAATTCCTAAATTGGTTTGGCTTCATTTGGGTTTCAAGCGCAACCTTCGAACCCACAATGTTTGGCCAAGTTTTGGGGGGATTTTTGTTTGTTTAATAACTTACTATTCCTTGATAGATCAAGGATTATATTAGAGTTAGAATCATCTCTTCTTGCTAACAAGGAAAACAAACAAAAAAAAAGGAAATATGATCATAAGTTTGTTCCACTTCATATCCTTAATGATTCCTTATCAGATGTAAACCTTCTTAACTCTAAACCCCATTTGTGTTCCTGTCTAATGTCTGCAAATATTCCTTCTCACCATGAGATAGTGCCATGCCTCAGGAAATACACTTGCTTAAGAAACTTAAAATCCTCCTGAAAAAGATTGGGAGATGTAGGATACAGTTTTCTAGATTTTGCTTTTCTGATTTGTTAATGTGGAATATGCTTCATAAGGTAAATTTACCATAATGTAGGAATTGTTTTCTGAGAATGTGGGGAGCCAATTGCTATAGCTTCATTATAAGAAAACCTTTGTAAACACAAAGCAAAGAAATAAATTGCAAAAAAAAAAAAAAAAGTATTAGAAATTCTACCTGAGTGCAGAAAACATGACCAAGATGTAAGAGCGGTAGGAGAATGTCACAGTTGCAGTTGGGCATGACTGTCACCTACAGTATTGCTCAGCAAGATCATCCCTGTTGCCGCATTCAACTGGCTGAATACAGGTGCAGCAAAGCAGAATTTGTGTTCTGCAAAATCTCCACTTGAGATCATAACTGTCTGTGTGACACTTTCAAATGTTGGATAAACCTCTTCAGCCTTAGTATCTGTCCCCGGGGACAGAAAGGGTTGAACAGTAACTTGCCACCTCCTGCTTGAGTTGTCTTTCACACCAGCTGGTGTGATCGACAGGTACAGAGCAGTGCTGGACTGGAGCACCCCCGTGAGTCTCTGCCCCAGGGCAGAGGTTCAGGCTGAACAGGGAGGAGACAATTTGAGCACTCTCACTGTCCTGTGGCCAGTGATAAACATCCGACATGTTTCTCTTGAATGGAACCAAGGTCAGGAGATCTGCTTTTTCCCTAAACTGAAAAAATGTGTTGAGACCTCATGTGCAGGATCAACTATTGCTTCATGGCACCTCTTTGTCCAGCAAACGGAAAGCAGCTGGAGCAGAGGTGCTCCTGGGATCCTTACTGGCTGTCACTTTGTGCTGCTTTGTGAGCTGAGATCTCGGTCTGGACCAGAACAAAGTATATACAGCTTGTGCCCTCTTGCCCTTTGCTGGCACAAACCAGCCCAGCAGCTTTGGCAGAGCTGACAGTGGGAGGGATGTGGGGTAGAGCTCCAGCTGCTTTGCTACTGCTCTTGCTGCTGCCAAAGGCATGTCAGCCCCTTCTCTCTCCCATGGCAGACTGCAGTAGGAGGGAGGATGAGGCATCTTTCCTGCACTGGAGGGGCTGGGATGGGCAGAGCTGGTTCACTTCAGATGGGGCCAGGCTGGGCTGCACTGACTGCAGGCCCAACTACATCAGTGTCATTTGGATAAACCGCCTTAGCTCATTTCAAATAGAAATAATGTAATTGAAAACTGCAATCACATGCTTTTTATTGTCCCTTAGTTCTCAGAGACAGTATTTCTTTTTCAAATATAGCTTGCTGATGATCAGGGATTGGTGTTGATGACAACTGTTGCCATGCCAGTGTTTAGTAAGCAAAATGAGACTGTAAGTACTCATTATTTCTATTATGTGGTAATGGTGTGGCTGATGTGAAGTTGCTGTCAGAGATCTAATAAGATTTTAGCCAACACTAATTTTTTTTTTCTTTTCCTCTTCTTATTTTGTCTGCAGCTAGTATCCCTTTATTAGCATAAAAATGTGGACACATAATCCCAAATACCTACACTCTAGAAACAATGGTAAAATGATGAAACCCTATGTCTAAGGGAAAATCTCGACTGACACGAGGCCTTATGCCTTTTTTACTTCTGTATTACTTTTTTGTAGCAAATATTCTATATAATTTTCCTCTTTAGTGTGATATAACTCAGAATTTTATTAGTTTTATGTCTATTATATGCATATCAATTTATCTTTAGTAATTCAATGGATTGTTAAAGAAACTTAAGTGTACTTTCCCCTTAATGCTTCGTCTTTCTCTTTTGTTTATCAAATGGTAGGAGAAATTGGGAAAGACAGGAGGAAAAAATTTTAACAGTAGTTTTTAATTTCAAACCTATTTGCATGTGAAGGATTTCAGTAGAGGAACTCACCAGCTATCAAGACCTTGCATGCCTTTTCTATATGAATTATAAATAAAGCAGAAAGAAGCAATATTATTGATTTAATTACTGCTTGAGTTGTACCAGTATCTGCCTTCCCCACTTTTTAAATAATTTGTAATTTATCTATTCAATTCCACAGTGTAGCTGCAAGGTGAAATAAGTTGTGAGAATATTTATTATTATTGTGGTTCTGAGTGCATCTTTTATTGTTTTTTTCAGAGGTCTAAAGGAATTCTCCTGGGAGTAGTTGGCACAGATGTTCCAGTTAAAGAGCTTTTAAAAACTATTCCAAAATACAAGGTAATAAACAAATGGTTTATGTATCATTTGTATTCAGTATAATGCCTAAAATATAACATAATTCATTTAATATGTTGTTACTGTTAATACTTGCCTAGCTTCATTATTTCACCCATTTTCCTCAGGAATTTCACCTCTGTAGTTTCTGAGATCAAGTGCCATTTTTAAAACCTAAGTTAAAATATGGCCTGATCTTCACATTTTTGTAGATCAGTGTGGTCTAGAAGGTAATATTAAATACTGTTCATATTAAAATCAATGTAATCACAAAATCAATGAAATTATCAAACTTTGAAATATAGCCAGAATATGAGTCAAAATGACCAAAATAATCATGCTGAAAAATTGCATGGCTTTTAGTAAAAAACCTGTCCTTAATGTGGCTTTAGGCTTTCTGTCTGTGTGTAATTCTTCCCATCCCAATTCTGTGTCCCCTGGAATTAAAGAAAGTGGCACATTGCAAGAACTTAAACAAGTTCCTGCTTCATCAGACTAGTGCTTCCTTCTCTCCTACCCAGTGTTTGCTAGATATTTTCCTCCACTTAGTTTTTCAAAGTCAGTGACAACTCTAAAATAAAATTCTTAAAAATGAATTATCATAAAAATTTTCAGAATTTGAACCACTATATCTCTTGTGAAATGTGTTTCATTCAGAAAAAGTAGGCTTCAGGCAAACACAAATTGTAATTACTTTTCATTTAAATTTAATGCAGTACATTAGCATTTCACTACTTCTCCATGTATGAAATATTTTACTATAATACTCTTCTATTCACAAATAAAAATTAAATGACTATTTCCCAGTTAATTCCTAGTGGATTTTTTTTTGCATGACTAACAAGCATGTAACACAATTTTGTAGGTAGCCTTTGCTAAAGAGACTAGCCCCTGGAATAGCTGCAGTTTGACAGTACCTGTACTGAGCATAAATTTGTATATCATAGAAATTGTCTCTTAATTGTCTGCCATGTTCTCATTTAGTGATTTCTCAGAGGGTGGAGGAAGAAACTGACTTGCAAATGCCTTCCAATATTCTCACATGAAAATTCCTCCTATCAGTTTTACTTTTAATTGAATACATTAGGATTTACCAAATTATTTTCTGGATCAATATACAGTAATTGGAAAGTATAAATTAAACAAGAATCTGATTAAAATGATGCATAAAAAAGAGTGGCAGTTATATTGATAAGGTGAATTGGAGTAAATTCCTGTGACCTGGATCCCACTAGGATGGGGGCTGTGCAAACCCAGCACAGAAAGGCTGTCCCAGGTGGAAAAAAGCTGCAGGCTGTAGGAAGAGGCAGCAGATGACTCCACACTGATATAAGAGCACAGTGACAGAAACATTGCTGCTCAGAGAAAATAACAGTGAACTCTCTCAGTGCACAGACCACCAAAGTTTGCTAACAGCAACTTGTGTTGTACTTCTGTGCATGCGGAAATACTGAATCAGTAGACAGTAGAGGAGAAAGGAGCAAAATCTGCTCCTTTGCAAAATTTGGAGCAATGGACACAATCTTTGGAGCTGCCTGTAAGGAGCTGTGAGGAGAGCAAGTTTCATTTGTATGGAGAAGGAAGAACCATGTTTTGGTACCTGCAGAAATAAAAGCTTGGCTGTGCATAGCTGGATAGGAAAAGCCAAGTAACAGTGATGTTACTCCTAAATAATATGTAACATTTGGACATAGTCTGAATATGAGAATCTAGAAAGAGTGGGAAGCCTGAATAATGGGTATTGGAACAGAGTGAGACTGATTCAGAAAAGAAGGTTTTTAAGAATTAGTTTTCTCTGGAAGTAATATATGATCCTCTTGCTGAAGATTAGATTTTTTATTTGAAGATATGTTTTATATTGCAGGATGTACTGCAAGAGAGGATTATTACAGGAGGCACCAATATCAGGCATTTCTGTTGGGTTAGTGAGGTCATTTGAGTTATAACTTCCAGTCCCACATGCCCTAAACAAAGACTCTGCAATTGCAAGAGCATAATCACCCCTGGGACCCATTCCTGCAGAGGCAACACGTGACAAAAAATGCACACAGGGATATAAAATGCTGGTTGAAAATAGAAGTCTGCTGGCCTGGAATTCTCTCAGCTTGGATGAGGTGCATTTTATGCTGAGGGAGATGAATAACAACAATAAGCTGTTTTCAGCAGTTGTTACCTTGACTAAACATCCCCAGATGTCAGTGGCAGTTTCTCCTGAATAAGGTGGGGTTGGATTTGGTAATACTTGACTTCCATGTGACATTTTACAACAGTTAGAAAAAGGCTTTTTTGTTTCTGAATCTGTGATTTAGAGACAGACTTCAAGGTTTAAAATGGCAATGCTGCTCTAAGTGGTAGCATCTCTCAGATACTGCAGAGACTGTGCAGTTTCACACATTGCACAGGACATGATAAAATGCTACCCTCGCATCCTGTGTAGGCCTCAAACAGGCAAATGCTTTTTCCTGTGAAATATACCACCCACGTTTGTTTCCTTACCTGACTTCCATTGCCTGGATGTCATTCTGCAGTTATCAACACAGGCAATTACACTTGAGATCTGATATTTAGCCAACAGCTCGTTCCCTTGTCACACTATAATAGTTAAAATATGTCCACTGTTATTATTTTGGTTTTCCCTCCTTTATGAAGAGATGCCAAGAACCTATCACCTTCTATTGCTCTCACTGAAGTTTATTGCTATAGGAAAACCACTAATTTATGAAACAATCTTCTATGTGGCAGTTACAGTTGACCATATACAACTATTCACACACAGACACTATAAATTAACCTGGAATGTTTTACCTGTGACCTTGCCATAATATCATATTCTGGTTTATATTTCCAGAAAAGCACAGAATCTGATAGGCTTGCTCTCCCTTTTTCCTCTTAGAAAGGATTTCTGACTTTTCAGCCTTTCTCAAGTTGCTTTGTGTAAGGCAAATTCCTAAAGACTCATTTCAGCAGACAATTTAAGAATGCACTCAAGAAAAATAAAAAGATTTAGCAGTGAGAACTGTAAAGTAAATATCAAAGCAAGATAGTGCTGGACTTTTAAGTTCCTTTTTTTTTTTTTTTGCTTGATATTTAATACATCAGTGTATTGAGATGCTTAAATAAAAATACACAGGATATTATATTGTCTGAAGAATTGAAAAAAATAGCGCTCTCTGAATGGCAAACCACCTAGTGAACCTTTAGAAAGTCTACATTAGCAGCAAGTTCATGCTAAGAAGGGATGTTTGAATGACAACTTGAAAGATTTAAAGGTACATTTATTGCATTCAGTGGATGCAATCAGCTGCATAATAAGCATATTGTTAAACAGACCAGTATTTTTATTTAAATAAGTACAATGCTAAATTTGGGCACTGTTAGGCCCCATCAAGCGTCTCATTGCTCTCAAGGAATCTCCCACAGTTCCACTTGGTACAAAGATGTAAACTTAGAGGAAATTCTTTAGCAGAAGTAGCTGCCTTCTGTGGCTCAAGCTGCACTGGAAGTGACGGAGAGCCTTTAAGCTGGGAAGATGTAGATATCCCATAGGACAGGTCACTGTTGCTCACTACCTGCGCTTTCCTTATCTTCCAGTTAAGTGGTTCTTTAACAACAAGTGAAGAAAGCTGTGCACTCCTGGGAATAGGGGCATTTTTGACATTCCAGTATCTCTTTGCCCAGACCCATGTTCTGTATGCCACATGCTATGGCATTGCATATATATATAGCAATGTTATATATGGATGTGTATAATAATTGACTGTATCACACACAGGAACAAGTGCCCTGGATAGCAGAGTTGTGGGACAGTGTAAAATTGTGCTCTATGCTGAATTCATCACAATGAAAAGTTCTCATTTGCACAAAATGTCAAAGATCTTTGCCTATGTTATAGCAAAACATTGTGTGAATAAGGGATGTGAATGCCAGGTGCCCTGGATAGCCAAATTATTGCCTGATTTTTTGTTTAAGGGCTTACTGGAGACCATGCTAATAAGTATTTCTTTCCCATTTACTTTTACAGTTAGGTATTCATGGATATGCTTTTGCAATTACAAACAATGGATATATTTTGACTCACCCAGAACTTAGGCCTTTGGTAAGAATCCTATTTATTGATCTGTTTTATTTGGCAGTATGCATTGCATATGTTTTTTTCCTAGTGTGAATAGCCTTCATTAAAAATTAAATACAACAGAGCAGATGCTTCATATTGTTTCATAACCCATCATTGTTCTTGATAAATTTTTCTCTGGAAACAACACTTATCATGAAGAATCCCTAGGAAAATAAGTATACAAGTTGCTTCTGCAAAAGATGCAGACCTCCATTACTGCAAAATAGCAAAGCCAAAAATTGCTATAATTATGTTCATTTTACATTGAAATGGAATGTTGGAGTGCTCTAGTGCTGTGTAATAACCCCTATTTGTCATGCTAAAGTGTTAAAGTTAATTTATTATATGTGCAGAAATTTCAATAAAGCATATTTTTTAGCAAAATAGTAGCACTAGGGATTTTCTGTTCTAGAAGAGAAATAGCAGCAAATTTTATGTTTAGTTTGCCTTATCATCTTGTTTGCACTAATCACAGCAAGAAAAATAAAGTTACTGTTTTGCAAATGTTTATCAAGTTAACACCCCAGAGGGCTGGTACATTCCTGGTTGCATCATTGTTTAGGAACAACACTGCCAAGTGTTCCATCACCATTGGCTCCTAGCAAAGCACTGGCATTAATGGTTCCACTGCTGCGTCCACATGGCTGCCACATGTGTTTCTCATGCAGGAACTCTCAGCAACATCCAATTTCAACAATATTTAAGTAGAAAACAGAAATATTAAGCAGGTGGATAATTTAATTTGAAAATAAAATTATTGACAAGCATGATTTATTAAGTCATTAGCATATCTGAAGTATTCACCAAGCAAAAGAATTTGTCTTTCTAAGATTTGGGCTAGGAATCACACACTAAATTAACATTTATATTTGCACTTAGTTTGATTTTTAACTGAAGCAGAGCTTACAGAAAGTGCAAGAGGGAAGCTCCAATGGGTGAATCTGACATCCCAGGTTTGCAAGCAGGAATATATTTGAAAGTTCTCTCTCTCCATCACAAGAGTTTGATAACTCTTGTCTTTGCTGTAGTGTACCTTTCTCTTCGGGCAAATGACTTGCTTCAAAATTATTAGTACTTATTCACTACAGAATAGATATTTTCTAAAACAGAAGGTAATGAGGTCTAGGAACTGTAGATAGCTCAGAGTTAGGCTGACAGAGGGGCTTACCCTCTTCCTATTTCTGGTGTTTTGCTTTAGTGAGGCAAAAGATGATTTGCTGTTACTATCCCTCACCAAATGTACATCTTGAAGGCACTTACTTCATTACCTTATACACTGGAATCTCTTTTTAAAATCAAAATGTTGGTCAGTAGCCCATAAGCTGTCAGCTGGGGGAACTCATTGTGATATATTCATGGTCTGTTCATTTCAGGTTTTTGGAAGTCATTTTTACCTCTGGGTTCTGTCAGTGGTGGGTAATGAGACTCTCCTGATGACTTCAGTGGAGTTTTTTGAGAGTGAAGTGATTGCTGGCCTGGGCCCTTGGTTTAATATTGCAGGCCAAATCCTGATACCATTGTAAGATTCCATGAAATTTGTGACAATAACTATGTGAAAATAGGCCTGTAGATCTGGAATTAGATAATTCACTGAAGATACTCTCTGAAATGATTTCTGTCTTCGATTTAAATTCAAGTCTCATTGATTACTGAGTTGATCCACTGTGGTTTATCCTGTTGTTATATTTCCTGGCAGTGATGTAAAACTAGAATATTAGTGAATTCTGAGTTCCTAAGCCCATATCTATTAGTTCTGGAGCTGATGTACTGCTTTTTAAGGAATTGTCTTCTGGGACACAGAGCAGAGAGGCAGGATAGCAAACAGCACAGAATGCTTCCTGTTGCACCAGATTTTTATCTAACACTGAGCAGGGTATGTAATCATAAAGCTGGCTGCATTTCTGTGCTGATTATTCTATTGGGTTTATATTTAAAAGTTCTTTTCTGGGAGATGTCTCTTGATTCTTCTGCTTGTTTTTTGAATGAACTCGGCATTCGGTGAGGCGGACAGGTTGGGCGCTCTCGGGAGAGATTGCAGGAAGGAGAGGAAGGCGCTGCCTGGAGCCTCAGCGGGTGCCGCCCCCAGCCCCCAGCGCCGGCTGGGCGCTTTTCACCCGTCACTGTCCCACCGAGGGGCCGGCAGGCATTCCGGCTCCNATCCATTGCACATTTTCCTGTATTATGCCCTTTTAAGGTCTTCTTTGCTCCCAAGAGTACCCCAGTGGGAACTCCATAGAGTATAGCCGACAGGAAAAATACTTTTTTTCAATACTGTGTTTTTCTGTTGTATCAGAGTGCTCCGATATGCTGGGTTTGACTAAAAGTCTATATTTTTACAGAGTGGTATTTTGTTTTCCACAAGAGGCTATTTTCAGTTGTGTGATGTAGTTGGGAATTTTATAGTCTTTTGAAAACGGACCTACTGCTAATTAAAAAAATAATATTTAGGAGTTCAAATGTGAATTTCAGATTTTTCTTAACTTGGTGTCTGAGGCTCCTTATCTGTATTGAAATGTGCACATGAGGACACAGTCTTCTCGGTTGTGATCATGGCAGATTTAATCTGCTTTTTGGGAGCCTCTTAACACTTGTGGTGTGTGCCAGGTTGTCACCCTGATTTTTTCAGCCTTCTCTTCTGTTTCACAGTTTCATGTTTTGGGTTCTTTCTCACGCTCTGGTTTGTAAACACAGGCAATGTTATTGTATAGTTTCAAGGAAAGTTTTCCTGTTCTTAACGATATGGACAGCTGATGAACAGTTGTCTTGACTAACAGGATGGGGAGAGTGTCAACCTTCTCCCCCAATCCCTGGCCTTTGTAGATATACTATATATGGAGTCAGACTTTCAAATAAAGTAGATTTTTAGTTCATGCCTTCTAATCAAAGTGTGAGTGTGTGTTTGTGCTTGTGTGATGAATTGTGTCACCAGGTGATAGATTTTAAAATGAAAATATGTCATAGTGATGATGCTGCCATTTGCCAAAGAAATGAGTTTACTGAATGTAAAGGAAGAATGAGAAACAAGGGATAAATACTTTTTATGTGCCCTTATGAACAACCACTACCTTAATGGTGGCTGATTGATCATTACTGCAACTGTCACTCTGCCATCTGTTAAAAGTTGGTGCCAGAGGAAAACTGCTTTCTTAGGGAAGTGTAGTGGGACTGCAGAGAAATTAAGGAATGTCCCTGGAAGATGCGTGTCTGCTGCAGTCACAGCCACCGTGGTGAACCTTATCTGGTGTTAGGGGTTTGTGCTGTTACCTCTCAGCCCTAATGTTTGTGTGGTTTTCAATTAAAAATACCAAGGTTGCTACCAGTTTTTCTGAAGTCTGTGGCTTTTTTTGATTCATAGTTAGCGATGGGATTTGTATTTTTGTTCAGGGAGTGGAACAGGGTTGGGTTTTTTTTCAGTAATTACTAGGGTAATTTAGGGTAGAATACTCAGAGTTCCTGAACTTGGAGCATGAGTTTCTTAATTAAAGAAAATATGCATTTAAAGACAAATGCATATGTTCTTGAATAAAATTGCATCTTTTATTTACATTCTACCATTTTTAAATAAATCTGAGGTTAAAATGTGTTCTGATTTATGAATTAATGCAATAACATCCCTGATTGCTAAAGATTTTGTAGTATTTCTGGGTTTAAATCAAAATTCTCCATCTCTGAGAAGACTGAGACATTTATTCTTACTCTCAATATAAGCTCTGGAGGGCTTGTAATGGGGTTGATGAATGAGTGTTTGTGGATGTTCTTACCACTGTAAATTAATTCAGTTGATGCCTTGTTTTCTATACAAGGGTACACATCTTTAATTTGATCAGTCTTGATTGGGAAAGTTACAGCTAGAAATCAAAGCCTTTGTATAATATTGCAATAATTGAATAATAATAATAATAATAATAATTGGATGCCTAAGTTCCCATTTCAGCCTTAGAATATGAATTGTCACCATGTTTTGTGTTAAGGTAAAGGACTTGGAGTGTTTGAAGATTCTAGATCAGTATTAAGTCTTTTGTAGCAGTAAATTTTGAGAAAATTTGTTTCTCTTAATATAGGAAAACAGAGAAATCCGAGTGTCAGGGGACACATTAATGCCCCACTTAAGCTGTGTTAGGCTTTCAGAAGCAGCAAATCTCATTTCTCTCTAGGGAGTCCCGACTGGAACATAAGATAACCTACACTTACCCTTGCTTTATTCATTGACTCCATAAAACTGTACAGCTGTAGCTGACAGCAGAATATTTAAATGATTTGAGCAGTGTAAATGCCTCACGTTCATTTAAATAACTGAAGAATTCAATCACTTGAATGCCAATGATTATTCCTATTGGAGTTTACATTTCAAAAAAGACAGCCCATCTGAATCCCTGTGAGAGCATTAAATTGCCATCTAATTATAAGTGCAAAATTACATATATTTAAAAGATAATTAAAGGTTTGAAGGCTGTTGAATAACTGGTCGTACATATAAATGAATCACTAAAAATTTGTTAGCAATATGCGAAGCTTTCTTTTATTCTTTGCTTTCAGCTTTGAAGTTAGGTATAACTGAGCTCATGGGTTTAAGTCTGGTAGTATTAAGATAAAGGCAGATGTTTTTCATTATTTCTACTCAAACCCCAAATAATTATAAGCAGCTGCCAGTTTTACATAATCCCAAATGATAAATCCCGAGAATGCAAATAAAATCCCAAATAAAGGGGTTGTTTTCTTCAGTGGAGCAAATCACATCTATGTTGCTCTGATAATTGACTGTGATCCACCTGAGAACATGAGCTCAGCCGATGAACACCAGGCTCAAGGTGTGGGACCTAAAGCTGGTATTCTGTATTGACTTTTACTTCACCCTGTATATTTCCATATTGCTTTATCATTTTAAACATTACTGCACAATTTGAAAAGCAAACACATGTAAGGATGGTAAGTAGACAGAGTTAGTTAAATACCTGTGGCATAAGAACTATTTTCTTCTATTGTTTTGTTAGAGGGTTCTCCTGTGTACATGACACATCTAATAGTTCCTACTTTTTCTCTGCCTGGAAACTTAGAATTAAGTTATTCTCTTTTCCGTAGCAAAGGACATGGCTCCTGTTTTCAGCTTTCCTCTGCAGTGTTTCTCAACATTTTATAGTGCAGCATTTTTTCACTGCCATCTGTCATGGAGAATCCATCCAAAATAACTGGTTTTTACTACCAGCTATAACCTAGGAACTTCTAGATTAATATCTTAAATAATAGGTTGGTCATGAAAATCTGTCTTTGTACAAGGACATTTTTTTTCCTATTTTCCTAAGAGAATCAAGGTGTTACCTTTTTTAGTGTTAAACTAAGGTATGTATAGAAAGAAACTTTAGGTTTTGACTGAACACCTTTCAGTGTTCTATAGATTCAAGGCTAAGTGCAGATCAGTAAGAGATCATTTGAGGTTGCAAACTGGATGGAAACCGTGGAATTAAAGTATCAGAAATGACAAATCAGGATCACGTGAGCAGAGAAAAAAGTATTCCAGATGAAATAAAGAGCTTAAGGCCAAGCAGCAGTGATTTAGATTAAAATGATGCTTCACATGTATCCCCAGGCTAAATGTTTTGGAGCTGAGTAGCACATGGAGAAAGAAAGCTCAGTCACTGGGGGTGATATTGCATTATCAGGTTATAAGCTGGTAAAGCAGGGAAGGGGATTTTTTCAATACTGTTGTTGGTTTGTTTGTTTGGAGTATTTTTGTTGGCTTGTTTGTTTTTAAAGCACACTTTCTGCTTGCACAGTCCCTGCAGTGGGACAGAGCAGCAGCTTGTGCTGGGAGCACTGGTGAAGGTCTTGGGTGTTGCACTGACCGTGGGAAGTCAGGTCTGATGCAGTTTCCACCCCAAAACCTGCAGGTTTTGCACGACAGTCAAAGCCACCACAGACAATAAATAAGTGTAGCTTTAGTGTGCAGAGTCTGAGAGAAGGGAGGGAGCTGAATAACTGCCCAGACCAGGGAATTGCAGTAAATACAGTGTATACAATCTCTGCCTGTTTATTTTAAACTGCATGGAAAAGTGTGTAATTTTAGTTAATTATGCTTTTCCTCTGGTATTTGTTTATTCACTCTTCATTCAAGTTTCCTATCAGACTTTGTAGATAAGAATACTTTTGCAGGATGGCTTAGTGCAAGTTACAGTTACAGAAACAATTATATTGTGTGTTTTATAACATAGAATTCAAGCTCAGCAAAATATATTTGCATATGTTCACTTGTCTCCTCTAAACAAAAGACAAAGGAGACATTCTCAAAGCCTGGTGATATTAATAAACCCGATGACATTAATGCATTATACAAATTTTAAAGTGCTAATTCACAAAGATGAAACTTTGTTGAATGATGCTATGTTTTAAAATTGGAGGAGTTTTTTCAGTCCCTTATTCCTTATTTTTGTACACAGTAGTTCGGCAATGGAGAGCTGTTCCTTGAAATTATTTTACCTGTCTAGGTTTTGATTGTTTTTTAGTAGGTCATATTCAATGCAGGTGGTTTGGGACTGCTTCTGTTAAAAAAAAAAAAAATCAAAGCAAACTTTTTCATCATGGCACATGTAAATGGTTGTGTACAGTGTGGTGAAAAAATGTGGTTCAATCTTTAAGTGACACACATCACATGTTGTTTGAATCATCCAATGTTGTGAGAGTCTGGCCCCATCTCAAACAAAAGATACTGAGTAAGATAAAGCTCATTCTAATGGAAAAACCAAATCATGTGTTTTTCTCACAAACAATCAGTTAGAACCATCCTGTAGTTTTGAGTGGACCAAAAGTTTCTTCTTTTGCAGTCCAGATATTTAACACTTCTCAGTGTCTTTTTTTTCCTCCCTGGGGTTAACTGCTATATAATATCACCTCATATTTTATCCTAGCCAAAGATTAACAGCACACATTTTAAATCTAGCTCTTTTTCTCCTGTACTTAAATCATAGTAATTTGGTAGAATTCCTGGTTTCTATCTTTCCCAGTGGGTCCCTTAATGATTTTTTTCAATCCTTTATAGGAATCTTGCAGATGGGTATGGCTTCAGGCTTCAATCAGCATTTTATACTTTACCCAGGAACCTCAGAGATAAAAGGTTAGATTAGGTTTGCTGCCAGAGAAGAAGATATAGGTGAATGCTATTTTTAAAACCTGGGGAACTGCCTCAATGTCCATGAATAACTTTTACTAAGAAATTAGTTAAGCAATAAAACCAGAAAGAACCTAGAGAAGAATGGACATTGCAACATTAATTTTATGAAGTATCTTATATCTGATCTGGTTGCATTGATGTTTGATGCCCTGTTTACATAAATATTTCTTTTAATGTAAATTTACTGCTGAGAATAAGGTGATATCTTCATGAAGATTATATACAAGTAAGTTTTGTATCCCATCCCTCCTGCAAGTTGGTTTTGTTTTCACTGCTGTCCTTTTCTGCATTATAACATAAATCTATTCTTACTGAATTCCTGTGTTGGCCATTAAAGAGTGGCCCTTAAATTGTGATTGCTGAATTAGGGGTTAGATATCTCAGTACCTTATTAGTTCCTGTCCTAAATGCATTTAAGTGCCTTCGTAGTTTCTTTGAATGCTTATAGAGCCTAACTGTTGCTTGACCATTGAGATTTTGGCTTTGTGACTTCTATGAATTTTTAAGATATGAATGCTTCTGATTCTTTTCTGGAGAACTTTGGTGTTTTATCCAGATCTTCATTTGTTTGCTTTTGGTTTTTGTTTTTTGCTCTCTGATTGCAAGGTGTGGAATCTATATGATTAAAATAAATACAAACCCCACAATCAGTACGATGCTAATGGTTTGCCTTGGGTTTGAAGCCTTCTTCTGCTGTCAGACACACAGGATCAGCTTCTCTTGGCCTAAGGATCTGCACATGTCTGAGGATAAAGTATAGCCCAGGAGCTCTTCAGCATTTGTGAGGGAGGATGTAATTAGACGTTGGAATCAGTACAGGAGCTGTTTGCTCTACTCAAATGATCCCAGCTAATGTCTTTGTAACACTATTCAACTCTCAGTATTTCAGAGCTTGACTCTAACCATTTCTATGCTAAAATGACAAAATCAGATCAAAGATTTATTTGGTTAATTGCTGCAGCCACAGAGAATAGATGTAGTTACTCCCTGTAAAGATTAAAGATAATATTGATATAGCTGCAGTCATAGTGAAAGGCTTGCAAAACACAGCTACAGAAATCAAGCCCTGGTAATGAACGGGATGTTATCCTCTCATATGTTATTCTTGTGAGATTTAATTATATTGGCTTCAAATTTTGTACTTCAGTATTTGAGTATAGTTATCTCTCTGGCTCTCAGGGCTTTCACATAGCAAGAATTAATTGTAGAACTGAGCTGCCTGAATTCACAGTGCCTGGAGGTGTTGAAAACAGTTCTTTACATCTCTCTACCCATCTGTTGAGTAGTAGTAGATGAGAAGTAGACAACCTTGTTACAAGAATAGTGGATTTTAGCAAAGGACAAGAAAAGCACATGAAAATACTTTTCAGTTTCATCTGGATCGCTTCTCAGAACTTACACCAATTGCTGGGATGTTTTTATTCAAAAGACGAGAATTGACATGGGATTTTATCCCACAATTTCCTAAAAGAACTGTCTTTAAGAAAAATTGGAGTATCCAAATTTATGAGCAAAATTTCGGAAGTTCAGTGAAGCCTGTACTGGCAGAAACTTTACAGTGCTACCTGTATCTCAAAATCTCTTTGTGATTATGGTATTGTAGTCAATATATTTTAAAGTTTGCTGTTAGGAATATTTTTGTTGTTCCCATTTTTAAGCAATGTGGTCTAAAAAGGCAACTGTGGGATTTATATGAGAGCTTTTAATTCAGAGAGGAGAAAGTCAGGATGAGAATAACCTTCTTAATGCTCAGAGAGCAAGGCTTTCGCTTGGTTTTTGTCTAATCTGCAGAACATGATTGAAAATGCCTGCACCACTGGCTGTGGTGATGAATTGCTTGTCTCAAACACAGACAGGTTTGGTTTATGGTCTAGTTGGTCCTGGCCTGAGGGAGGAGAATCAACCATATATATTGCCTTACAGGTACAGTCTCTATCCTTCTGTTGTGCTGCTGGTAGTCACAAAAGCAATTTGGGGATATTTCACAGTATCACAATGTCTCCTGTCATACCTCAAAAAAAGATTTGCAGTTTCTCTTGATAAAAGAGAAATAATCATATTATGCCAATCCTCTCCCAAATTTACCTTTTTTTTTTCAAATGTATCTCTTAATTTACTTAACCAGTCAGATTATTTTTTCACAGGTCTTCTTAAGTACTCCTTTATTCCACTGAGCCAGGTTTGTGTGGTTGCACTAATAGACTGTTTTTGAATGTTCAGCAGAGGGCAGAATTTCCCACATTATAAACACCTCTGTGTCAAATTAATTTGTCACGAGAATGTTTATTTTAAATGTGTGATTTACTGCCTAACTGTGAGTAGTGATAAAACCCCCTACATTATCATTATTGCTGTTACTTTTCCCCATGAGGTTGTAGATAAAATGAAGTATCAGCAAATTTTAACACCATGCTTTGCCAACACTTGCATTTTATCTTGTTTGAAGTGGAATGGGTAAACATTTTGTTGATAAGATTATAGTAAATATAATTTCCTGTACAGCTAAAACAGCTAGTTGGAGATATTCAACATAAACTGCAAGATCCAAGGTCTTATGTATTTTCTGTATGGGAGAAGGAGGTACAGCATCTGAGTTGACCTCCTTGTGTCTCCATCAAGAAAAGCTCTGCATCATGGCAAGAGGTCATGCAAATAATCATGAGATGTAGGGTTTTAGTTCACAGGCAGCATTCACGCAGCAGTATGGTGCACTTTGTGTGAATTAGGCCACCTACTGCTGAATGTATTGCAGACCATCAGCATGCATTTAGAAGTTTTTTAAATCTTCTGATACAAAAAATCGTTGTGCAAATAAAACAGGATGTGCTAACTATTTCAACTTTTTTATACCAGTATGAAGAGGGAAAGAAACGAAGAAAGCCCAATTACAGTAGTGTGGACCTTTCTGAGGTGGAGTGGGAAGACAGAGATGATGTGGTAAGTGATGTGTTTTAAAACCCTCTCAGAAGACATTGTTGCATCCCACTACTGTACCTGGATACATTGGAGAGGCCACCTGACTGCTCTCAGGAAGGGAAGGACAATAGTCCCTTTTATTTCATTCAGAATTTTATAACTGTTGTGCATTGCTTCTTCCTTGCATATGCATATTCCACAAACACAGACTCAGTGTTTTGGGTAAAACTCATCACCCTTGCAGTCTCCATGCATCCCATTGTGTATTTGTGCTAGATACCAAATAGAAACTAGAAACACTAGAAACAGGAATAGAATGTCTCCCTAAGGCTGGTCCAGACAACTGCTGAAACTGAGAACTGAGTTGAACTTCTTTCCATGACACCTTCTTTCCTTAATGGAAGTAATGGGAGGTTTTTACTTAAAGTACAAAGTCAAAAAAACATAAGATGAATAAACAAAATTGGATTATTTGACCTATGTGCAGAGCAGTTTCACTCCAAAATCTAATTGCAGACACATGGGTAGCTGCAGGACCATGGGTTCTGTGTCTATCACACAATGCTTTCCGTTAACCTCATTTTTCAGTGCTCCATCTACTCTGTAGTTCACTCTTTATCTTATTCTTTCTTACCCCTCAAGCTTAGCCTTTTCTGCAGTACTGTATCAAAAGCTTTCCTTACGTCCATGGCTTAACCTTTGCCTGTGCTTTCTATCACTTCCTCTATAAATCTGATTTGTTAGGCATGATTCGTTTTGTGTGAATCTGTGCTGAGTGTCCCTAATTAAATCGTAACTTTCCAGGTGTTCACCTTTCTGTCCCATAATTTCGTTTTTCCCATAAGGTCCCTCCTGCCAAAGTCACGACTGCATGTCTGTATTTTTCATAGATGTCTCCTCAATCCCTTCTCAAATATCAGTCCTGTGTTAGCTTCTGTCAAGTCCCTCATACCTCTGCTTTTCCAGAGAGGTTTGAATACATCCACTGAAGGTTCCCATATTTACTTTGTCATGTCCTTCAGAAATCTGGGATGAATCACGTACAGCAGCCCCTGGAGTCTTGTCAGTCTTCAGATGTCCTAATTTCTTGATCCCTGTTCTGACATAAGTCTATATTTTCTTTCTCCCTTACAAAATATATATCTTGCGTTCCTCGCTCTCCACCCCCTTGGTGAATAGTGAAACAGTTCATCTGCGTTTTAAGCAATGTCTGTTTCACCAGGTGATAGATTGTCCTCAGCCTCTCCTCAGAGGCCATTTCACTTCCTAAGTTGAAGTTTTGTGTTGGAGTGCACACACAAACTTTTTCAACATTTTTATAGCTTTGTGTCATTTTCTATGCACACACCATTCAGGGTTTCCTCATAAGACTTTCATATATTGTAGCAACCTTCTGCAATCTTGGCAGTCCCATTGGCCTCATGTTTTATACCCTGCTTTTTCTGTTATCTTTGATCTTGTATTACGCAACCTGTTTCTCTGCTAATGACCTTTTAAAATTTCCTCTGTCCTTTCAAATGTTATTGCTGTAGTTACACGTAAATTTCAAAGCTTCATGACTTTTTGTCTTAAAACCTTCATAATTTTTCTTCTTGTTATTTCTCATTGGTTTGTTTTCTTTTTTCTTTATATTTCTTCCATTACTTCCTCTGCTTAATTTTCACATTTTTAATCCATTTTTAAAAATCATATCTTAGTAGGAGTTCAGTGGTTCAGATAAGGAACATTGAGCTATTTCTGTGACATTGAAAATCAAGTTTTATTTATAATTGAGATTTTATCTGCGTACATATGAAAGTCCAAATTCATCTCTCTCTCAGTATGGCCTTTGATTGAGACCCCCTAAGCTCTATCACTTGTTCTGAAAATTTCTTACAAAAATTAAGTTTTGTCTTATATGAAGGCTGCAAAAAATTTAATTCACATTTTGATGGAAAATATATACATACATTTCATCTGAATCTTTCTTTTACCCATAAAATATGTTTCTTAAAAATGAATTTTTAACTGTAACACAGAAACAAGCTACACATGGCTCTGCTTCACCCAAGGCCTTCAGTTTGATGTTCTTGATTTTTTCCAAGCTTGAGTAGTAAAGCATTGTTTATTCAACTGCAGAGGGAAAGAATTAATGTATTCATATAGCTGCTTTTAATAACATAGACTACTACTGGTATATTTTTCTCCCATGAAACACTTATGTAGAAGCTGGTTAAGACTTTTTCTTGCTTTTTGCCACGTTAATTTAATGGTTACATAGTTTTCCAAGAATATAGAATGATCTCATACTGAAGCAGGGAAACTGAGTTGTTAGGAATTGATTGAAAGATATTTTGTTGAAGGAGCAATAATGCTTATTGCTTTGAAAGGTGAAGACATGGGTTTTCTCCAGTGATCCAATGAGGAAAAGGTGGCCAAACTAAGGTTAGAATTTTTTTCACCAAGAAATATTGTTGTCATAAATATATCAGCTCATTTTTCAGCTTAACAATACCTGCTATCCTGCTGTTAAGACATTTTATTAGAAACAGATATTTTAGCATGAGCTTATTAAGTTAATAGTGTCTTCCAGCAAACTTTGCACAGTACCAAAGAGGAGAAGTTTCAATTTGAATAGAAACCTTTTTCTCATTAACTCACGTAAAATTCTTCTGTTATAATTTCTAGCTGAATGAAATATTTTTTTTTCCAAATAAAAAAAAAGACCATGAATGAATGTTTTAGGGTTTGAAGCCAGCTGAGGCACTGCTTATTTTATGCATTTGAGGAGGGAGATGAAACTGCAGAAGAGCTGAGAAACTGGATTACAAAGCCAAGAAATGCAATCACAGCAAGCAGAAACAAAACAAAACAAAAAAGCGCAAAACTCTAAATCCCAGATGCAGACTTGATCTTAAACACTACTGAGAGTTTGGAGATCCTTTTAGTAAATCTATGACTTGCCTGAGGCTTGTAGGAGGAATGGGTCTTAGACAACTCCAGGAACCAACTGGAGAAAAATGAAAACCATGTTAAAGATAAATGGAACTGTTCAGTAAATGTTAGAAAGTAGATGGTTAATTAAGACCAGCTCTCCAAGTCCAAAACCACAAAACTTAAAATAGGAAACTATTTCCAGAATTGCCTATTATGTATTGTTTAAAAAAATCTACAGTAAAATATATACTTTATATTATATATACCTCCTGCTAAAATTTTTTCTTTTACACTCACTGACAGAAGAGTAAGACTGTTAATTCAAATCTAGATGCCCTAGAATTTAAAGAGTTGCAAAGTTTGCAGTTTTTTGATAGGTCAGCCATGCTCAACTTGTTTGTGAGACTAAAACTAGATATTTCACTGGAAAGTTTGGTGATTCTCTTTTCCCTCCATACTATCTCAGCCTGCAGAGCACATTGATACGTCTGCCTTCACAATTTCTCATTAAAACTCTGCTGAATTGCTCAATCTGCCATGAGGTACTGTAGAACAGGAGATATTTATTCACCAGGAACATGATTTCCAAAATTGTGCTTAGATAGATATGCAATAGAAGAGACATAAAAATACTCATTTTGTCATTATTTTCCTGCATTTTAAATGCTGAATTGATTTGTAATAGTGGAATTTTCAAATTGTAATGAAAATTACAGATGCAAGAGATCTATAGGTGATTTTTCCCCACAAAAAGCAAAATAACTCACATCTCCCATTAGTAAATCTAAGAGTGTTCTAATTAAACATTTCTATTTATGGATGGTGTAAGTGTTGAACAGCAACTTTTTTATTTCTTCCCTAAAGTGAAGGGAATAAATAGGCAAAGTCAAAACCTGAAGGCGGAGGATTTCTCAAAAAACCTTTCATGTCTTTCCTCAGTTTTAGCCCAGAGACCCTGCCCTCAGACCAGCTGTGGTGGGGGGGCCTGTCCTCATCCTTGGGTCACTGATGGTCATTTAGGCTTACAGGCCTGAGGGATGGTTGTTGGGATTTGTACTCTTCTTTTCATCCCCCTGGCATGTTCACCTAAGAAAGAGGTGGTGTGTCCTTTGGGAGGAAGGTAGGGAGCCCCAAGGTGTACTAAGGGCAGAGTTTCTAGGGATGATGGGCTAGGGACTTTGCAGCTCACAGGTTTGGGAGCCTGTAGCTCATGTAGAAAAAAAAAGTTACAGGAAAAGAGTCTTTGTTTGTAGTGGTGATCTAAAAAGTAACAGATTTAACTTGCAGAGCAGCAGCTAAGTCATTGTGTATAAATGCTTTTCCATTTGTTTTCTGTTTTCCCTAGCTTCTCTGAATTTTTGGCTTATAAAACAATGAAACACAATTTTGAAGGGGATTTAAAATGTCTTTTGGAAGACTTGGAAAGGT
The DNA here is from genome assembly GCA_013397315.1 of Donacobius atricapilla. Lineage (NCBI taxonomy): Eukaryota > Metazoa > Chordata > Aves > Passeriformes > Mimidae > Donacobius > Donacobius atricapilla. Next base: position 314,050 of record WBMY01018121.1, on the reverse strand, counting down.
CCAGGCCAATTGTTATAAACTGTGACTGGCCTAGGGCTTCCACTACAGAGCTAAAATTTAATACCTTGCAAGGGGTGCCTGCACACCAGTGGACAACCAGAGGGAATTGCAGAGCTCTGTAGCTGTGTGTTCCCACTGGATCACATTACTGATCAAATGGGCTGTCACTCTGGTTTTCATGGGCTGGTGTTAATTTTTGATGCAGTTAGGATGAAGTTTCTGGTGCTCATTAAGTATGCAGCCCAATGTAGATTCTTAAACAGAATAAGTAGTGTAAGATATGTGGGGTTTTCTCTTTTTTTGCCTTCTTGTTTTCTGTGTAATAGTTGATGTATTTAAACACAGGGCCCTGGTATAGCTAGCTAAATATAGCTAGGAATCTAGTCCTTGCCTTGCCATGCAGTAAATGCAGAATAGTAGTCAGTTACACTGTTCATACCAAATAAAATCCAGATTACTACACAAAAAGGTATTTTTCTATGAAGGATGCTGAAAGCTCCTATCTTACGTACCTTAGCTTGAAATTGTATGGCAGGAGCCTTGGCCTATACAGTCACTAATAAATTTTGTAAACAGGTTCTCCAGTTTGCAGTAGAATTATTGAAAATAAAGAAATTAAGAAAATTGAGTGCTGCTCAGGCCAAATGAGTATATTTGGAAAGCTCAGAGTTAAAAGGATTACCAAAAAAGCAAATAAAAGAATTGACACACATTTCCTTCATTTCAGCTTCGAAATGCAATGGTGAACCGGAAAACAGGAAAATTCTCCATGGAAGTGAAGAAGACAGTGGACAAAGGGGTACAATGTCTAAAATACTGTTCCAACTGAATATAAAGCAAGCAGATAATTTTTCAAACTATTTTTAAGGTTGCTTAAAATATGGTTCCCTGAAGTATATATATTTTGTTTAACTCACTGAATGTAAACTTTGCTTCTAATTATGTAAGTGACTAACCACTTGATCTTTTATACATTTCTTATAGCAAACTAACTTCTTCCCCTCTCCCCTTCTGACTTTCTTGTTCTGAATCTAGAAGCGGGTCCTGGTGATGACAAATGACTACTATTATACAGATATCAAGGGTACTCCATTCAGGTAGAGCTGGCCATAATAAATGAATGTTTCATCCAACTCATTGGATTTGTGCTTATACAGAACTTGTGAACTCATTAAAAGCTCATCAGCAGAAGCTGACAATGAAATATCCCTGGACAATGCTGAAAATAGCAAGGGAAAGGAGCCTACCAGCCTTCCTTTCAGCTTTTCCAGGGATGGAAAGTTTGTGCAAGCTCACACAGGCAAATTCACAGTGTTTGTCATGGCTTACATTTCATTGAAAAAATATTCAGTTGAGGTTTACATTGAACGAAAGGCTTTTGCAAGTACTTGGAGAGCTATAAATACTATAATCCATTTAAGTAACTACATCTTGAGCCTCATTTTATTTTTTTTTTCCACAACAAGTATGTAATGTAAAATGAGATAGTATTTCGCTTCCAATTTGAGGTTTGGATGTTTTCTCTCTCGGAACTACCTTCAGTGTATTTCTATAACTAAAACCAAGTAAGCCGGTAATTTTGGCATGTATTTTAGGAGAGAAAAAAAAAAAAAGGAAAAGAAAAACAGGTAGTCACTTTGAAAATGCTCACATTTGAACTAGAAATAAACCACTAACAAAAGAGCTCTAACTGTACTTTGCACTTAAGACAGGAGTTCGGCAATTGTGGTACTCAACTGAAATTTTCTTCAGTGGAAGAATTTCACATAACTTGAGCGGCATTACCATACAGAAAAACTACAGGCACATTTCTCTGACTTCTAATGCATGTTAAAATTTACTCATGGGTGGTAATTAATACTCAGTGGGTTTCTTGTTTTGTTTATATTTTTTGTTTGTTTGTTTTTCTTTGGCCCTGGCACTCCTGCATTGTTAGGTAAACAGAAATGGGACTACCTACATGCATGTAGTGTGAGTTATGGTACTAAAGACAGAAATATAGTTAGGAAAACTGTCCATTTTCAACATGGCATGTATCTAGTTTTGTGTTGTTGTGTAGATGTGGGACAACTGCACACTGTAGTGACAAAGATGCTCAGTGTTCAGCCCTTTCCCAGACTGGGCTGGTGATTGCAGCTTGTCTGCTCTTGGACTTGGTGCCTCTCCATGTACTTCAAGTAATAGCCCATGCATTTGCAGTCTTGCTGATTACTGCAGATTCCTAGCTCAAGATAATCCCCTTCAATGAATGAATGATTGCCAGAAGGTATTCTGTGCTGGTGTTCAATAGCAAGAGGCGTGGGATCCCCCAGCCACTTCATTAAACTTGGATGTTTTAAATGGTAGACTGAAAACCAGACCAAAACACAGTGTATAACTGTGGAGAATTTATGAAGCTGAAGTCAATACAAAAGAGCTACACTAGCTAAAAATATGAAACACAGGAAGATTAGTCCAGGAGGAGTCATGATGCTGTTGTCACATTTGAAATTCTTTTCCTCTCAGTAGCTCCATCAATTCCCACACTTCTGTAGTTTCTCAACAGCTTAGTCTGATTTACAAAAAACTGTCTCCTTCATTGTAAGGCCATGGTCATGTTCAAGGTTTAGCTGAAGAAATCTCATGCTGGGTAAACAGCAGTGAGCTTAGAGGGGCTCATTTATTAGTTTGCCAGGGAATAATGGTTTACTGCACCTCTAAGCACACATAAATACAGCCAATTGTTTCAGGCACATCAGAACTGAGACATCATTGAAGCAACTAATTGAACAATAAATATAATTGGTGAGGGTTTGGCAACAAACAGTTTTAAGTTAATTATAGTACATGAGCTGGAAATGTTAAAAATGAAAATAGTTCTGAACGTCTGCTATTGTTTATCTCACAGATTTCAAAGTCTGCTTTATTTCTCTGCACAGTTTAGGTGTGGCTCTCTCTAGAGGACATGGAAAATACTTCTTCAGAGGGAATGTAACTGTAGAAGAAGGTAAGGTACCTACTTTCACATGTGGCTTACACAGTAGTTTCAGTGTTAGTTTGGTAGTTCCTTGTCTGCAGATTCCATAAGGGAATTAGACTTTTCTTTTTTCTTTAAAGATCTTTTGCTTCACAGGGTTTTAAGCATAGTCAGACTGTGAGTCTTCTTTAGATAGGATCATCTTCCATCCTCCTCTCTCAGTGTTCCAGAGAACAACTCAAAGCCAAATGTTAATTTGTGGTGTTTGTAATGTAATGGCTATTGGTTTTGATCACAGACTACGCATTGTGAAATCTTTCAGAGCTATAACTGGTTTGTGCATTAGCTACAAGGATTTACATGTTTATAACAGTAGTAGAAGTACCCAGGGAAAGAATTGTTCTTTGGTTTTGCTTTTTGTTAAGTCCCCAGCTAAATGAGTTGAGCAGTCCAGCTAAATGAGTTGAGCAGTCCTCTGTGTGTGGTGATAAAGTTGCTTGGCAGGAAGGTTTCTGAAGGTGAAGGAAGAGTGGAGGCATTTCAGAAGGTTGAAAATTTTAGAAGCTCTATTGAAGGGTATTTCAATAGTGGAATGCTTTCAGATTTCTGATTCTGCTTCTTGTTTTGTCAGTGGTGTTAAACAAGACAGTTTCTTCAGGTCTTTGTTCTTTGGCTGTATTTTGGGAGATCAATATGTTCTTGTACTCAGGAGAGATATAAGAAAAAGTTCCTTGAGGTTTGAGTACCTGCCGAGCAGCTATACAGAAGGCACAATAGGCGACTTGGAGCTACTCACTCCCCAGACTGTTCCCAACATCCCTCTCACTAATGTTCTTTAATCCAGCCACACATCTCAGTCAGTCTGAGTCCCAGATGCACCCCCAGGAGTGTTAACAGAACCATAACTAACAGTTCCCACTCTTATCTTCACTGATTCTCTCTCACTGCACCTCACTGTCCTCCTCAGGGACCGCAGTTTTAGTTCCAGTTTTGGCGTCCTTGCCTTCCTTGGTCACGGTTGCTCTGTCCTTGTTCATTATGTACTCCGGGGGTTAAGCACAGATGCTGCCTTCTGAACCCTATTTGCTTATTGTCTATTGATAACTGTTTTAAGAGTTTTTAAAATTGATGAATTTTATATAACAAATAATATATGTGCTATATAACAAATGATATAGTTCTTTTTTACAAGCATTTGTGTGACCTATTAGTACAAAAAACCTTTTCTGAACAAACCCATAAATTGCTGTTTGTATTCATGGGTCATTTTTTTAGGTTTTGAGGGGATTGTTCTTAATGATTTTTTCTTTATAAGAGAGGAGAACAACTCACATGAAATGAGAAGTGTGTATTTTAGCTTAAAGAACTTTACTGGCCAAAGAGAATGAGGGAGTATGAACAGGAGTCTGTTACCATTTTGCATTTGTCTTTGCTCAAATTATCTTCTAAACTTTAAATATATTACATGAGTAACTCAAATAAGTTAAACATATCAGCCCAAAAATTTTTTTCTTGCATCTTCAGTTTTAGATCTGATTTAACTAGTTTTGACGGTCTGTTAGACCCTAAAGCGTATTTGAACATAGTTTTCTGTGATTTATTTCATTATGGTAATAATGCACTTTCCAAGAAGGGTTTATATTATGGAGTGTATGCAAATAACCATCTGTTACCCAGACTTCTTCCTAAATAACCCATTATTATTCCTGTTACAGGTTTACATGATTTAGAGCACCCTGATGTATCTTTAGCAGACGAATGGTAAGCCTTAAATAAAGCATGAAATTATTGTCTTGTTACCCTTCTTGGTTTCATATTGTTTGTGCTGCACAGCCCAGTTCTTTATATTCAAAGACAAAGAAAGATTGTGCCTGTACATATAACTTTTTACTCTTCTGACAATGTGTTCACAGGTCCTACTGCAACACTGACTTACACCCTGAGCACCGGCAGATGACTCAGTTAGAAGCAATTAAACGCTACCTCACAGGAAAAGAGCCCCTGCTCCAATGCAAGTACTTTGTTAACCATGGATTTGCAGGCTTTATCCCGGCTAAAAACTGTCCTACTTAACCTTCTACAAAATGCAAAGCTCTGCTTAGTTCAACCAGGGATGATTTGTGATAGGATTGCTTAGCTGATGTTGCTTTGCAATTTCATTTGGTTTTGAGCTTTTCCCAGGGTATCAATAAAGACATTATTACTCATTGGAATTAATTATGTAGTAGTTGTAGTAGTAGTATTAATTACGATACAGATTTTTGACTTCTACTATAAACAGTGTGCCTGTACCAAACATTCAGATGATGTAGCTGTACTATGCAAAATTATCACTCCATCTGGTTTTATAAATTAAACAGGACTGATAGGAATCAATCCTTGGATCATGCCTCTAGGGAATATACCAGATATTTCATGAGTATTTTAGGGAGGATGCATATGTAATTTCTGAACTGCAAAGCAGAATAAAAATTTAGATAGGTGCATATTCTGTATGTTTGCAGAAATGCAGAGCTTTTGTGACTGTTACTAGGCCTACTTGTGGTAACCTTATGGCACATGCAGACATGAGCATTAGATAATATATACATTAATGTGTTACATGTGGTGGAGTATCATTGGGTTTTGACCTAAAATTGTTGCTAATGCAATGAATTATATGTGAAAAACTGCATTGTGGTAAAATACAGTATAATATTATGTAATAAATGCTTTGTCGTGCAAAAAGTTTGAAAGCATATCACAGATAAAATAAAATGTAAAAAAATCCTATTGCTTAGTCATTTAAAAAATGTCTTTATATGCACATACATTTACTGATGTTATTGTCCTGTGGTAGGTGATAAAGAATTGATCCAGGAAGTTTTGTTTGATGCAGTTGTGAGTGCACCAATTGAAGCTTACTGGACCAGTCTAGCATTGAATAAATCAGAGTAAGTGATCTTTGTGTCCGTCATTATTCATCAGCCATGGCTGTAATTTTATTTATTTATGTTAATGAACTGGTGGAATGTCTAACAAATCCTGATATGCATGAAAATATTATACTAACTGTTTGATCCTAAATTCCACCAAGTTTGAGTTCAGTCTGAAGTGTTTATCTTGCAGAGTATGTCTTGATGATTAGCTGAAAAGTTACCCAATTTCCACAATAAAACTGGTGAAATTGTACCCTAATTGCAAATTACAGTTCTGTGTATTTTCAACAAAGGGTGCTTGAGAAACTGAATGCAAAATTTACCAAAATTAATGATGCAATTGGTGCTTTGTCTCAGAATAAATCATATAGAGAAAAACTTGCACTGGCAAATAATTTTTTTAATCCTTAATTTGTTTATTTTCACGAACTACTTGGGATCTAGGTTCCTGGTAGGGAGAGTCAGGAGATCAGTCACTCCATTTCAGAGTTTTATCTTCTACCTGTATTCATTTATGCTATGATGCACTAAGGTGTTAAGTAACAAGTTTTTATCCATATTAGACTAAGCAAGTGTTAAGCTTAGCAGTTTGCATGAAATACACTGGTTGCAAGGCAATTCTGGATTATCCTGATTAGATTTTCCTAAATTTCAATCATTTTCTATAAGTTGAATGAAAAAATATGATGCTGTCCAGCATGTACTCCTTCTGAATGTATAAAAACAACATAAGACCTGGTTCAATATAGAGTTGTCCAGCCTTCTCTGAAAAGATAAAGATAAGAAATTGTTGCATGATAATGCTAATACTGTGGCCATGAGAGGTGTAAGGTATCATCCTACACAATGTAGTAACAGATCCAAAACACAAGGACAGCTGTGGAATTATGCCAGTGGGGGACTTTTGAAGCCTTTTCAGACTCTGACTTTGCTTCATTCTGTCTCATTAATGAAACACTAAAATGGCTCTGGTCACTGGTTTTTTGGTAATGGGACTGAAGTTCTTGCAGCCATACAAGAATTAGTTTTAAAATAGCTTGATACTGATAACAGTACAGCAGAAGAGTTCAGTCTGAGCTGCCTGCCACTTTTTTTTTTCCCTAGTTCTAGAGGCTAAAGACTGACCTGATGGCAGCTGTTTGACTCTCAGCTGCCTGTTTAATGTTTGCTTACCTGAGCGGTAGTCACACCTATGACTTGAAGCATAAATATAGCACAGAAATGTTGAATGGACTGGGAGCAAGACTTGGAATTCCTGCCTGTCTCAGATTCACTGTGTGTCAGTGGTTAATAAATTATTTGTATATAGCTATGCCACACATTTTTATTCTGTTATTCCACCCATAGAATCCCTTTCTACAAATTCTACAAATTTATTGTGTTTAGCTTTTTAGGGATTCTTGGTCTAAACAGCATTTCTACATTGCATACTATTCAAAATGCAGATGACTATAACCTAAAAAACAGTATTTAAAAGTAAATCAGTCAGTAAGGGAACTATGCTTACAATAATCTCTCTCAAAAAAATGTGTACACTTGTGCTTTCTGAGACAGTGATGCAGCTTTATCTGTTTATTGTCTGAAGTGTTGTCTTTGCTCGTGTTCTGCACTGTTTCAGAAACTCTGACAAGGGAGTGGAGGTTGCCTTCCTAGGGACACGGACTGGACTCTCTCGTATCAACCTGTTTGTGGGCCCAGAGCAGCTGACCAACCAGTAAGTAACAAACCCTGCCTGGCAGCCAGATAAGAAAAGAGAGAAAAAAAATTAGTTTATTTTTATAAAGCCCATCTACTGTTTGTTCGCACAGAACAAATTAGAAAGATATCCTAACACCCCTTAATTTATTTCTTTGACTGGAACATTTGGCACCATGAAGTATTTTACACTTCTAGCCTATAAATTTGCTTTCCCTGCACATATGCCCCCAGCCTCACATCTCTCTTCTTCAGAGCACCATTATGAACACCTTTTACTACACCACCTGAAAACAAACACCTGTAGGCTTTTTCAGGGATTTTGCATATTGTTGTGGAAAATATCTTTGATGTTGAAATAAAGCCAAGTGACAGAATTGGACTGGGTGAAAGAGCAGTCAGGAGACCTCGTGATAGAAGAGTTTCTCATTTTCCTTGGAGAACATGTAATCTAGTGGAGATATTATGCATATAAAAGAGAATCTGTGTTTGATATTTATGATAGACTAAGCTGATTGAGTATAAAGTTGTTATGGGTTAAAGTTCGTAACCGGGCAGAAACACCACAAAATTGTAGTGGTTTCACATTCACCGAATTTGTTTTGTGAAATGTAGTGTAGTGATCTATCTTTCTACTATGGAATAGGATTAGAAGAAAGGCAAAACAGGCTCAACTTAAAAATAGAAACAGTTGGATTTATTAACACAGACTAAAGGGCAAACAACAACAACAACAAAGAAATCTTTTTAAAGACACCCCCCTCCTCCTTAACAACAATCTACTTTTCTACGAAACAATGTAAAGAGACAGAATATCAGAACTCATAAGTCAGTACCACTTATAAAATATACTTTAATTCGGTCTCTGGGAGAGACAAGTCCCTCCTGATTCTTCTGGTAACTTTCCACAAGAGACAGAGTCTGTTTGTGGCTTCCAGCTCCCACAAAAGCAGCAGTCCGAGAATCTGCATTTGTGAGCTTCCCAAATGCAGTCTTTCCCATGACTACATATGGGCCATAGACTTACATATGGGGTTTCACCTTTTAAAGATGCACAGCTCCACAACAAAGGATTTCTCATTCTTCACTGGTGATGAGGCTTCAAAACACCTCATAGGATCATTAGGTTACAGTTTCTAATTCAAATATCCACTCAGTAAAATCAGACACCTTTGCTTGAATCCAGAAAATCATCTCCCCATTCTTAGTCCACGATTTAAAGGAATATTACAGTCTGTTNGGTTTTCCCTCGTTCACTCCCCTTTCCCCTCCCCGGTTCAAAAGTCAGTGTTTGAGCCGGGTTCGGGGCTGGGCTGGGCTGTAGCCTCAGGTGAGAAGGCTCCATGCACGGCCTTCCAATAAATCTTGTTGGCTCCCCCAACCCAGACTCCTTTCCTCCTTACCGATGTCGCACAAATACAACCTGTGCCAAGAAGAGTGGGTAGACAGATCTCAGAACCCACAAGATCGGCTCTAGTTATCTGTAGCTGGAGCTGTGCCTGACACGCTGCCTCGGTGCCAGAGCTAGCCCGGGTGAGCAGAGAGACACTCTCTGAAGGCACCGTGACACTGCCCAGGCCGGCAGACCTCCACGTGGTCTCAGCTACGGCATTGGTGAAAAGCCTCAAATCCTCGAGGTGTAGAAAAAAACTCAGAAACGGTGGCCCAGATCTTCTCTCCCCCTCCACCCCTCGGTCTTATGGGGTGGGCTTGGCCCAGCCTGGGCTCGGTGCTGCTCTCCGGGGACCTGGGGCTGGGGGGCCGGCACCATCTCCCTCGGCCTGGCCGGCGGTGCCGGGCAGGCACAGGATCGGCTGCATGTTCGCAGCCGTGGCTTTGCTGGTGTCTGCTGGGCTCGGAGGGGCCTGACTTAGCTCAGCTCTGGCCCCAGCCTGGCCCCTGTATGGCCGCCCCGACCCGGCCCCAGGGGCAGCAGGCCCTGAGTCAGGCCCTGCTGCTTCCCCTCCCCCTGGCCTCGATGTTACCTCATGGCAGGCCTGCAGCTAGAGAGGTCGTTCCCAAGATTCCACCTGTATGTAAGGCGTGTGTCCCAGGGGTGTACACCTGTATCTAATTGGTCAGCCTGGCTGTCAGTTCTAAAGCAGATCACCAATTGTTTGGGTTTTTTTACCATTCATGCTAAACCAATACAAAAGTTCTCTGGGCTTATCTGAGGACAGATATTGGTGTACAAGTAGGTGACATCAAGAGCACTAGAATTCATTACTGTCAGACAGAAAACCAGAACAATAGATTGGACATTATACTTGTTCTTGGCATAAATTTTCTTTTGTAAACATTCCCCGAAATTATTGAGGAATAAAGTATTTAGCTGTCCACTACCACCCCCTACGTAGTATTTTGAACATAGGCTGTGAAATTGCATTTTTTTCTCACCACCTAGGCGTGAATGCCAGTGGCAACAGACTACCAAGTCACCAGTGCCTTTTCCACCTTGTGCAACTCACAGTTCTTATATTGTGCTGAAAGAAAAAGGTGTTTTAGACTAAGCATTTTTATTTGTACAAATCTGTTAAAAAAATTTTAGTGGTACTTAGAGGTAGTTTTTCAGTGCTTTTAACACCTTTCACAACAAAAATTATTGTGTGTCACAAATAATTATTAGTAACTAAACTCTTTTGCTGAGCAAGTGTTATTAGAAAAATTGCACCAAACCATTTTCTTTCGTAAAAGATTGCATTTTTTTTTGTCTTTCAAAGCTAGAAACTACTGTGTGCTGTGCAACAAACAATTGGGTTTTTTCTCTCTTTTTCTCAAGAGACTTCCTGACAGCTGAAGATAAGGAGAACATTTTTAACGCTGACCATTTTCCACTCTGGTACAGAAGAGCTGCTGAACAAATACCTGGGAGCTTTGTCTACTCAATCCCATTCAGCACGGGTCTGTAATTTTGTCATTCCCTAAATTCTGAACCGTGCATGATGCTGAAAGGATCCCAAGTGTGCCAGTACAGAGTGGGCTTTGTAGCTAATCTCAATTATTGATCTGAAATAGGCATTGAAATTTGCAGCTACTTCACTGGTCCTTTGACCAGGTGTGTCTTTCACAAGGCTGCAAGCAAAACCCCAAGACATGGTGTGACACTTTTCATTTAATATTTGCAAAGTTAGAACTACATTTTAACAAGTATTTTAAGCAGGGCACATCCAATGGAGTAAATGTCTGCATTTTTGAGAAGCCCCGCCAGCTGTCACATTCACTGCCACTTTTAGCAGGGGAGGCAAAACCTGATGACTCATTTCAGTGTTTTAAGCTTGTTTTTGGCATACTGGGAAATATTTAAAATGGCAGTGCCAGTATGTTCTGTGCATATGTGATGTTTCCTGTTTTATTTTCTGAGCACTATATCCAGCTATACTGTTATCTAAAATCAGGGAAAAAACACCTAAATTTACATGTTTTGCATAGATTATTTCAATATTCTTTTCCCCCTTAATACACCCTACAGAAACTGCCAACAAGAGCAATGTGGTGACAGCCAGCACTGCTATTCAGCTTCTGGATGACAGGAAATCTCCAGTGGTTGCAGGTACAATTGTAGTTCATTTGTTTTGTTAATTTTTTAAAATCAGCTTATGAGTTCCTTGCTTTCTCTTTTGGGTTAGCAGGTGTAGATATCCAATCTTTTAAGAAGAGAGAGAGAAGTTGCTCCTAGAAGATATAATTGGATGACTAAGTGTGGAGAGCATTTAATGCTTCCTCTCCCCAAGCACTTGATCCTATATTAATTGACTCTCCAACCTCCATGTGAGCTATTGAGTTTGACTTTATGGAAATAGCCATTATCTGTAAATCATTTTTGGTAGACCCAATTCTATATCATCATAAATCAGATTATATTATAAGGAAAAAGAAATATAAGAAAGGACTATCTGATGTGTAAATGTTCTACCCAGGCTTCAAGTCTGAAAATTTTGTGCTATAAGAGGATTGTTTTATAACAGTATACAATGTGGTGATTTTGTCTAGATTATCAGAGATGCGATTTGTTCAGAGCATAGAAATGGAATAACAAAGCTCTACTGTCTGTCAGCCAAGGGTATAACAGTACCTAAAGACTAAAAGGTGAAGTGTGACAACTACAGAATAGAGATAAGACACATTCATTTAAAAATAAGAGTAAGTAATTTTGAAATAGTTGGATATTCCTCTCTCAAGTTCAGATGATTATCTGACCAATTTTTCTCTGGTTCCCAGTGGTTACTGACTTTGAAGAAAGAAAGAATTTTGATTAATCTTACGATTTATTTTGCCAGAAACCAAGTCCCATCTCAGGAAAAATTAGATACCTACCACAAAATCAAGAACCACCTTATTTTTTCTCGTGTTTAAATACTATTAAAAATGCAGTGAGTACAATACTGAAAGAACAAGAATATGCCAGAAAAATGGGAAATCTCAAATATGTTTCCTCAAACACAGAATATTTCCACTGATAAGAAAATATTTTAGAAGATCAATAGGAAAGCAGCTTTCTGACTCATGTTTTTTCTTGAATGAGCTGTTTTTTGGAGTTAGCAAAAGTTTCATCATGAAGTTTTCCATCATCTCTAAAATGTGTAGGGTTAATAGACATCCTGATATTTATTCTTTTCTCATGAGTATTTGCAATTTGGTTTTGACTTTGAGAAGGTATCACACATAGTTGCTTCTAATACACTGTCAACAAGCTTTGTGATTGTTTGGTTTTGAGTAATTGTAAAAGAGAAAAGCGGGTGTTGCTTCCATTCCCCCAGTAATTCTGTTTATTACTGAACATTTAAAATTGCTTGGGTCCCATACTTTCTATCTAAAATAAACACAGGGTCTTGAAAGCTTTTTAATCCAAAGCATGTAGAAGATTTCCATGGTATCTGTAAAAGCAGAGTGCCATGAAAGATAAAAGCAGTGTACCTACACTCTGAAGCATGTCAGTGGTTTTTTATTTCTAGTTCTGTAAACTTTAAAAACTGTGTGCTAAGTATTTTGTTTACAATATGAAGCATTTTTAAGAGTTTGTTTTGAATAATTTTTCCTTTCCCTCTTGTATGGTTGCATGTTTTCAGGTTATTTTTTGAGGAGGGGGAAGCCACCTTGGGTCTGTACAAACTTGTTTCTGTAAAAGTATCACTCACTCAGCTTCAGCCCTTCAGAGTTAAATAAGGATATGCACTATTCTTGTTCTCCTTAAGATCATGAATGTGACTTGTCAGTCCTACTTTCCCTCAGAAAACTTTCAAGAGGTACCCAGCATCTAGCTCAATTTTTAGGTTTTATTGTAAGGCTGACAATATTCTATATTAAGCAAAATGGATTTGGAGACAGAAACTGGAGCAGTGATAAATGGGAGAAGTTTGAAGTTTTTATTAGCCAGACTTGGGAAACTAAAGTAGGATTATGGATAATGTTTTGGAGTTCAAATTTGGCCAAAACATCTCATTTTAATTTGTGTGAAGTAAGTATTCCTTATGCCCATTTGGTCTGAGTAGATTACAGTAAGCAGCAGGATGGGATACACATTTCATGTTAAATCACTCTGTTCCCTAGAGGGATTTGACTGAAAATTAAGCTGTGCCAGAATGTTGTTTATTTACAGATCACTACAAGAGTTTAAATCTGGCAGAAAGAAACAAGAACATTGTTATAAAATGGAAACCTGAGCTATTCCTGCCCATGAGAGGGGAAAAAAGAGGCAATACCAATCCTTACTGCAAAATCCATAGACTGGGTTTTGGGTTTTCTGTTTTATTTTGGGGTTGTTGTTTTTTCTTCTTGTTGTTGTTCGTTTGTAGTGGGATTTTTTTGTTGTTTGTTGTTGTTAGGGTTTTGTGTTTTTTGTTTAGAAACTCATCACTTATAACAGATTTCATAAAGAAGTCTAAGGCTTATTGCAAAAAGTGAAGATTCAACTGTATAAAATAGGCAAAAAGTCCTGAAATCAGTGAATCTGCAGACTGTTACTGCAGAGGAATTGAGTGTTGCTGCCGTTTCACCATCTGTACCTACAAATATCAGCTCCCTGTCAGAATGTCCTTGCTTCTTGGCAAAAAGTCCATGTAATTTTTTTCTAAAACCTCTCCTGCTTCTTGCAATTGAAGCAAGATTATTTTTTCTTTCCTTAAGCAAACACAAATTTCTATAGAAGGTGTGTAGAGAAATCTTTAATAAAAGTGTAATAGCATTTCATTAATTGCTGTGTATACAGAGTACTGTTTAGTTGGAGGAGGGAAGTGACAGTAGTACTGCAGGCTGGGCTTTCTTTAGGTTTGAACACATTTATGTTCAACATTACTTTAGCTGACTGTTTTCTGTGACCATGTCTTCTGTATCAAGATTACATTGAAATGTTGAGCATCTTCAAAGTGCCCCAGTTACAAGGTGAAGGGTAAAAAATGGTGGATTTTTTTCTTCTTAACAAGAACTAAAAAAATGTGAGAATGACTGCAGACCCCAGTCTTGAAATTTAGTGAGATTCCTGGAATATTCGTATTCCTCTGGGTGACAAAAATGAAGCTAATATAGAATATCTGAATTTATATAGTGATTAAGCTGTGAAAATTAAGGCAAGTAAAGATGGAACTGTTTTATGATGCTCATGTGAAGGGCAGTACATTTCTGCTAAATGTTGGTAGAATTCATCATTCCAGTTTTGTTGTCTTTGTGTCATGAATTGGATGTTGACTTTCAAGTAGCAAACATATGGGCATCTGGATAAGTGCAGCATAGGGTTTCTATGTGCTGTGTATGTGTGTATTTCCATTTTTTTGCAAGAGATGATAGTTTCATCAGTATGACTCTATTAAAAAAATTCTTAAAGGTACTGCTCACCTAGAAAGTTCTGAACAAGATATGGGGGTGGAAGCAAGCAAACGAGTCATCATGGTGCTAAGCAGGGTCTAAAAAGTGAAAAAATTGCTCTCTCTTGAGATTTTGAGTGTTGACAAAATATGAGAAGCCTCAAATATGCACTTCCCTGCAGAGGCACTTTAGCTCAAAAGCTGCAGTACAATATAGGACCTTAAAATCCCCTCTTGTTGAAAGAGGCCATCGCTGTTCACAGAACACATGAAAATTACCCTCTTGATATGTTTAATTAAAGGCAACAGAACTGACATAATCTTCTTCGGGAAAAGAAAAAATATTAAGGAATGCTGAAGAAAATGTCTGATGAAAATTGTTAAGTTCTCTTAGGTTTTGTTCACTGAACAAGCAGAATCTGGATTTCAGGCCTCGTTAGAAAAGTCCAAAGCAGGCTTAGTAAAAGCTCTGGACACTGAGTCAGAAAAATGAAGAATTAAATCATGCACAGAGGAAGGCTTTAGCCTCACAGTCACTGAAAATTCAGAATTTGAAGATTCCTAATGTTCATTTTTGTTTCATACGAGGCTGCTTAGAAAAGCTGAAATCACAATTTTCCCTAATCTTTTTTTTGCCTCTTTTTGTGCAGACCAGTAAAATACATGAATTGTAGAGGCTGGAATTGATAGCTTAAGATCATCTAGTCCAATCCTAGTGGACTAGATCTTGAGAGAACGTGAACTAGAGCTGATTGCGCAGAACTGTGTGCAGTCAGATCTTAAATGCTTCCCAAGTGGAGAGGCCATGCCCTCTCTGGGTGTGTTATATTAGATGTAAAAAGATAGAAAAAAAGGTGGAGTTTTATTACTGTTTCCACCAGTTGCTGAAAATGTAGAATTGCAAAAAGTCTTGTTTCAATGCTACCTAAGTACAAGGAAGGAATACGAAAAGAAGTATTTTCTGCCATTTTTTAAAAATATGGTCAGTTTTGTGTTGGACCTCCTATTTATCAAAGTTGAAATTAGAAAATAGAAAACACTAAATGAGCCCTCTTTGCACATGCCCTTCTGTGGCCTGTCAATTCAAATCAAGTAGTAGCTGAATTCATTTGTTTTAAAAAGATAAAAAGCTTTACCAGCATGTCAGACCTGTAGTTTCTGAAAATGAGCAAGTCCTAAATGCTCTATGTCAGCTTAACTAAAATACTATAGTAAGTGAAGCTGGCTGTAGCTTAATTATTGAGAAATGAAAGTATTCCAGTTCTATGAGGATGAAGGCATGTTTACAGTCATTTTCTGTCAAAGGAGGGTGATTGCCTGGGATGTGCATTTAAGCGTTGCCATAGCTCTGACTCTACCCTTTATGAACCTGCATAAAAAAAAATTGCACTAATTATATATATATATAAATCTATGAACTAAATTATATTTAATATATAGTCAATACTTTATATCAGGTATAGGAGGTGTTTCTGAAACTGAAGCAAAGGCAGTCCTCTTCTGTTCACTGACAGTGGATTTTAAATGCTCTTACCAAAAATACTCATGATGCAAACAAGAATATTATGTTTTATTCCCCCAAAGAAATTTTTCCAAGTTATGCCATGATCCAGTATTTAACTTTTCCAGTATTTAACTTTTCAAACTTGATCCTTTATTTTTATAACCAGCCCATATACAAATTCGAGGACTTTTTTTCTCCAAACCCTGGTTGGAGAGAGCATTTTTTTGCAAGTGATCTCATCCACCACTTTCTTTGTTCTCCCTTTTATATAACTTTAAAACCCAACTTAAGTATAACAATAAATTAAGTTATTCCATGTTAAATATTTCTAGTCAAAATGCTAAAAGGCCTCAGGTATTTTGAATGAATCAGTTTGAAGATTTAGCATCTCCTTCTAGGTTTGTATCCATAAGCTAAGCTAATAACTAGTAAAGACTTAATTTAATCTCTGATTTGTTAAAAATGGCACACAATTTTGAATGCTTCTATTTTGGCCAGAGGAAAGTGACCCTGGTGATCTTGCTGTTTAAGATAAACTGTACCTTGAAATTAGAAAATATCCAAAATCTCATATTACTTTTAAAATACAATATAGTCATATTGAAGCTGGTCACACTTCAGGTATTTATTTTTCCTGTTTACATCAGACTCTCCAAGGCAATAATTTAAAAGCAAAATTTGTAAATATACCAGTTTTCCAGTATCTGAGACTTCTGCTGATCTCAGCTCTAAGTATGGAAGAGTCTTTTAAAAATTCATGAAGAAAAATGTGCACATTATTTCTGAAAAGATGTACTTTTATGGCACAATTCCCATCCCTCCCCCCCCCTTTTTTTTTGTTTTGTTTGGTTTTTGGGGTTTTTTTTTTGTGCGTGTGTGTGTTAATATTTGTATATACATGACCTCAACACTTCACCCAGGATTCTTCTTTAAGTGAATTTAACCTGGGTTTGCGTGCACATCTCTCTTCTAACAAAGTGACTCTCAAGTACTTAATCAAAAGTAATTTGAACTATTGATATTTCTAGAAGTGACAGATACTGTAAAAGTTTCATAAATACTGAAATCTGCTGATGTTACAGCAGGACTTAGAGCAAATACATCTGCTCTGTTCTTCTTGGACTTTTTTTTCCTTTTTTTTCTCACATGTATTGCTTTCATATTATTATTACTAACATTCAGGCAAATGTCAATGCCATATACAGTCCTTAAAATTTATGATGCCATCTATAAAATTGCATTTTAATATGAAGGCCTAAGGGAAAATGAATATGTCATCATAATGACACACCAACCAAATTTTTGAGGCATTCTAAAATAGACTTTTTCCTTGTCAGGCAAGAGAATGATTTATCTAATCTTTACTCCCCATTATAAGCCACAGAATATTATATTCAGCAGTAGCATTTAGCAAATCTCTCAGAATGTTTTTCATGTTCTGGTAGAAAACCACGACTTTATGTTTTTCCAGAGTTTCTTGTTCATTTTGAATATTGTTTTTGTACTCATAAATCTAATATTGGTATACAGACTAATGTTTCCAGCTTTTGGAAAACTGAGACGTGTATTTGTACAGCCTAACATTAAGCAACTCACATGTTGGGAGCCATTCCTTGGGAAAGATGGTTTGGAGGAAAAGTGTGGAGAGAGGTCAACTCCTCCAGCGGATGCTATGGAGCGTGTGGCAGAGTTCTGTCCCTTTCCATTGGCTGAACAGGGAAGCTGAAGTTAGTGACATGTTCACAATTCAGACCATTTATATTCGTTTGCACTTGTTCTCAGTTCATTTCACCATACAGAATCAGTGTGTGGAATAGTTTAATATTGTTTTTGCTTTCTGGAGGTAGTTCTCTGCTGGTGTTAACTTGATAATTTAACCTCTATTTTTCTGATTCTTGGGGTTTCCTCACCACTTTTCTTGGAGAATCCAGGAGTTTGAAAGATGTATCCTAACATGTTTAGTATTAATACATACAGTAAATGGCACAAAGCATCTGCTCTTTGCTTCTGCACTTCTGCTTTGCTGTTGGGATTTGTTGGTTGGTCAGCTGGGTTTTAGTTCTATGTAATTTGTGGAGGAGGAAGATCCTTGTGATCTGATAGCAATCAGATTCTAGAGGCATTTTGCTGAAGAATTCTGTTGTCAGCAAAATAAATCCTTGATTTCAGATCAAGCAGAACAAGGCAGCAGACGAGCTGTGGGGCCTTTAGATAACTTCAAATAATGTTGCGCAAGGTTGAAGCTGCAATCATAAATATGAATACATTTTAAATATTGGAGGACTGATTAATTTATTTTCCCTTTAGTGGATTGTATTTCCAAACATCAACAGTGTTCTCTTGTGTGTTTTATCTTGAAATGAGGGTGACAGCCTTTGCAAAAAAGTTGAGCATGTAGTGTACATAGCCGTAAAACCTGGAGGGACCCCGCTGCAATCAGTACAAAAGATTAGCCACAGCTTCCACTGGAGAGAGGTGTCAAGTTTGGATTTGTTGGTTTGTTTATTATGGGCTTCTGATTCCTACACCTTCTCCCCTGTTGTGGTTCACTGTGGCTGGTATTGCTACCAGTTGCCCCCTGATCTGGGGAATTTCAGGTAACACAAACTCAGGACATACTAAGACTCTGAGGATTGTGGTTACTATGTCACTTTTTGCAAAATTTAACGATTCAAGTTGTAAAAGTAGGCATCCTTTTTGGATGCTTGACTAAAGCCTGTGTGTCCTTGTCTCCTGGGCAGCAAAGGCAGATTGTCCTTGTCTCCTGGGCAGCAAAGGCAGATTGTTGTAATGGTTGATATTTTCCTGTTAATTGTTGATGAGAGATAAGCTATGTGTAGTGTCACTAAATGTGCTCCTTTGATACTCAAGAATAGGGATACAAATTTTGTTTGGACATTGTATTACTAGAGATAATTGAAGCTGAATTTTGATTGACTTTTTGCAAGCTCTCAATGGAAAGACAAATATGACAAGCAATTACGTTTCAGTTTAAACTTTTTGTCTTTCAATATAGATGCTACTGGTCATTTTCTGTAAAGAATATGGATTATTATAGTCTTCAATTTTTGTTCTAAAATGAAATCAAAATTTTTTTTTCTGTAAACAAAGCAATACTGTGAGCCTGTATATGAAAGACAGAAATGCAACAACGTATGTGCTTTCCCCATCTTTGCAAATGCCTTGCAGAGTAGCATGTCCTGATATTTTGTTGACTTTGAGGGGGAAAAGTGTTTTTCACAGAGATTAGAAAAAAATACTGTGCTTACTATGATACTCTCATGAGATTGCTGGAAGGACAACAAAGCTTTTTCAGGATCCTTTGTCTGAAAAATAAATCTGTACAGACAAATAATTTCAGTGGCAGATGTCCATTGCTAAGCTCTATAAATTAAGGGCAGTTCTGTGGGGATTCTCTATATTCAGTCTTCCACTTGTTGTAGTCAGTAATTTTTATAGACAACAAATTGTGGCTTTTATCTCTATTTATCAGGAGTTGAAAATTCTGTTTCCTCTACTGAAAAATGAATATTTTACCTTTATTAAATAATTAAATCAATACTTTTCTCTGTTCATTTTCTGCTATTACTTTATCATTAGAAAGGACGGAATTTTTAAATTGCACACACTTTTACATGATAATCATGATATACAGACTTGCAAATGTTAAATGAAATACTTCCCTGTGATTTTTTTGTTTGTTTGTTTGTTTTTGTTGGTATTTTTTTCCTTTGGCAAACAGCATGTTAGAAAGTATAGAATCAGATTTTTCATGGCTTGGCTTGCTCTGTTCCCACAGCAAAGGGAACTAATGGAAATATTTAATACTTATGCTTTCTGGCAGAACTCCATATTAATTTACAGCCTTGTGTGTGCATGAAAATCCTCAAAGCATCTTTAGTGTGATTCAGAATAAGTTTCTTTAAATGTTCTTATGCCCTTCGTTGACTCTTCCTCACCTTTTTCTTTTTTACTTTTTTTTTTTTTTTTTAAATATATAAATGATGATAGAATGAGGAAAGCCTGAAAGGTTTTTGGTGCTAGGACTGGTTTTTTAAGGACTAGGAATATGTTCTGGCTTATTCCTGACTAGTCAATTCTTGTTTTTCTTTTGCTTGAAAATATCAGAAGTGTGAAAGGATTTGTGATGGAAGCTATGCTGCTGTGTCTGAGCCTGTTAGAAACATTGAGGGTAAAATCTCTCTGGAGGTTGGAAGTTTATTAGCTTTCATCTCAGGATCTACACTTTGAGTACAACTGTGCTCATTTTAGGTTATCACTGTGAAAAAACAATGATTTGGCATAGCCCCAAACTCATTCTTGGGCCAGTGGGCCATAAGGTCCAATCCCATCTCCTGACTTCTGTATCTGAAAAACTGTTTTTGCTTTGCAAAATGTTATGGCATTAAGTGGATAAAAGAGTAAAAAATGTAAATTTACATATTTAAATGACTTAGTTCTGAAAGTAGATTAGATTATTCATTCAGCTTTATCAAATATTTACAAGAAAAAAAGTAAACATCAAGAGATCAGATTAAAATGCCTGAATACAAATATTCTACATATTAGGATATTGTAAAAATATAAATATTCTAAAAATGTTGCACTGATGATGTCTCAGCTGAAGCAATGTTCCCAGTCTAGGGTACCACATTTTAAACAAAATGTAAAAGAACTGAAAAGGCTCCAAGG
The DNA here is from genome assembly GCA_013397315.1 of Donacobius atricapilla. Classification (NCBI taxonomy): domain Eukaryota; kingdom Metazoa; phylum Chordata; class Aves; order Passeriformes; family Mimidae; genus Donacobius; species Donacobius atricapilla. The sequence continues at coordinate 293,488 of WBMY01018121.1, read as the reverse complement.
AATGCAGGAGGAAAAATTTTGGAGAATGTGGTCTTGCAGGAAAAATTTGAAACAGCTTGTTTAATTTAGTTCAGGACAGAGAAGAATGAGCAGAGCATAATAATGATATGAAGTACTTAGCAGTTAAAAAAAAAAGAAAAGGAAAAAAAGAACAGACAGTAATTGATTGTTTTCAATATCTGCTAGACTTAGATTAAGACTGAGATGCTTAATTTTCTCTGGACATGAAAGTAACTGCAGATGCAGAAATGAGCTTTAACATTTAGGCTGCAATTATTACAAAGTAGATAAGAGCAAGGGTTACATGACTCCTGCCACAGAGCCCATTACTCAGTTGAGGCTGTTCCTGGAACAGCTGCAGAGATTCATTTTGGAATCCTTCTGTCAGAAGGAGAGTGCATATCTCCAAATGCCACAACATAGCTTCCTCTTGCCCTTATTGCAAATTGTTACATGACCTTTTTCCTCAACACTATAAACACGGGTGATTTCTGCATTGGCTACCTGGACAGGTCTTTATCCCTGTCAGTGGGGACAGTTAGGGGGCGGATGAGATGTCTGTCACAAATAGCCTAAAATGTATTTTATCCAGTCTTGGAAAAGGTGAATGGAGTTCCTGATCTCTGTTGGTTTCCTTAAAATAATTTCTAAGAACCATTAAAACAACTACATCTGCACACTCAAAATATTCTTGGAATTCTAAACTTATGATATTCAGATGGCTTTGGCTCTGAATTCCTCTGATGGCAAAACAGCTCTGCAGAGAGTAAGGGTGGACCCTTGGGTGAATCCAGCTGAATGTTCCCTCTGAGAGAGAGGACGTGTAAACATGCAATGACATTGTCCTCTTGCTGAGGGGCCGCACTGTGATGGGAGCTGCATCTGCAGTCATGGCATTTGCAAAAATGGAGCACTTGTGTGAGAATTTGGGAATAAGTGGCTTCAGAAAGTCTGTAGCCAGCCTGTAAGTCAGCCGGGTATCAGGTAGTATCTTCAGGTATACTCTGTGTACTCCTTCTGGGGCTTGTATCCAAAGCACTGTAGCATTTCTTCCTTCAGCATTTTCTCAGCTCTCTTCTTTCTCCCCTACTAAGTAATTAAAAAATTATATGCAATAGTTAACAAAGTGCTTCCTATTTTCTAAGTTAGGAAATAGATGTAATGTTTAAATGCTGCTTCCTGGGGCACATTGGAAAGTTGAAAGCAAATTTTTGGAAATGCTTTTAGCACATTTATCTTATCATTGGCAGTGCATAGAATGGCTGGTTTGAAAACTGCTTGTGAATTGTATACATCTGGAATTAAATAGTATTTTTTTTTCTCTCTAAGAGTACAAATTTAACTAATTAAACTAAGTTAGATGGCTATTTTATGTTTTTCTTTGGAGAACATCATTCCCGTCAGTCACTGACTGTAGATGCACCATAGATCATGTCTTGGTTTAATACTCCATCAAGAATTAGTAAAGGATGGTGAAATACTTTAAACCCACTACCTCAAGATTTAGTGATCTCAAACACTCAGCCCTAAATAGTGGCTTTGTAATACACATACACAAAATAAATAAACTTCTGTTGTTCTATATAAAGTCTTAGTGAATATTCCAAACAATATATATACTTATATTTTTAAAAAGTATGAAAAAGAAAAAAAAAAAAAAAAGAAAGAAAATAACCCGTGATTGCCATTGGAACAATGCTATTGAGATTCCAGGCTTTTGAACTGCAGGGAGGGCTTTATTTTCAAGAGGCCAAAGACAGAAGCAGCTCAAGCTGAGGAGCTCTCAAAAGGCTTTTTTTCCTTGGGAGTCCCGTGCTGCCTGACCGGGGCCAAATGGTCTTTGTGGTATTTGGCCGTAATTGCAGCATAAGCGCAGCCATAAACAGCGGCCGCCAGCATCATCAGGCACACGATGCCGCACACCACGCCGGTGATGACCACGGTGGCGATGGCATGGCGCAGGCTGGCAGGCCGGGCCTTGGGCCTGGGCTCGCAGCCGGCGCGGCCGCTGTCCCCCAGCTCGCCATGGTGGCCGTGCTTCAGCGAGCCCCAGGGCTCGAAGCCGTGCTGCTGGTTGCTGGCCAGGGGCACGTGGGCTGTCCTCAGAGGACAAGCCCCAAAGAGCTCGTAGGGAACTTTGAGGAGGTCCTTCCCCTTCCGAATCCCCGGTGCTGAGCAGATAATGCCGTCGCTTATTCCTCCTGAAAAAAACCCCAAAACAATGGTCTCAACAGTTAGTTTCTGAATCACCTTAATGTAAAATTAACATAAACCTGGAGTATATTTATCATCAGTTTCGACTTCATACTTTTAAAGATTTATAGTATGTTTTAAAGGATTTTGTTCAATTAGGTGACTGGTGAGATTGTTACATTCCAAAACTCACATAAGAGGTCACTTTCAAGAAGCAGTTCATCAGGAATCAGGTTATCTGTGGTTTTATGGATATGAGTGTAAAAAATGCTATGGTGGTTGAAAAATAACAACTGTCATAGGTAAACAAAGAGGTATTGCTAACTGCAAATTCAGTTCGTTCAAATTCTGACCACTGCTAATTTTTATGGCAACAGATGGAAACAACGTATTTAGAAAATGTTTCCCACTTGATTGAAATATCCCATGAAATCGTCATTGTTCTGACATTGTATATTAACTGTAACAGGGCAAAGAAAATGTTCAGTGAGTGATTTTTTGAAGCGAGGCTTGTGATGAGAAAATATACACAGGTATAAAGGAGTTGAGTTTAATCAGTCTATTATCCTGCTCAAATGATAAATTTCATGATTGCTTGGAGCCAGCTTCCCAAAGGAGGTTTTTAGCACAATGGGCAGAGAAGTAGGAATTCACAATCCTGGTAAACCACGTGGCTGTTCCTGCTTGTGTAGAGGAAAATACACCAGTCGTAGCCCTCAGGTACCTAGTCAGAGCACAGGGCTTCAGGGGTGCGGTGCGTAAAGGAGTCCACAAGGTCAAAATCAGTGTTGACATGTTTTTAAAAATTAACTAATCAAATCAAATGAATTTTCTCTCTCCTCTCTATCCAAAATAATTCACCTTTCAGCTAAAGCCAGGCACAGAAATTTTCATCCTGAAAAGACTTTGAGAAAGTAATGAATACAGATAGAGCCAAACTGAAATCTGGAGACTACTCCACAAATAATGTTGATATTCCAGGACAGATTTGAGCATAGCAGGTCTCTGGGTCTTTACTGGTGAAACCCCAGAGTATGGTTCCAGACATCTTCAATGTGTTAGATTGAATATGGATAGAGATAAAACCTCCAAATCCTTCAACTCTTATCCTTTCATAGTTTTAAGAAACTGATTATGTGTGCTTGGAATAGAACCCTGGTGTTCCTCCTGAACTGAAGTATTCTCTGTGATTTCCTGTGAATATGCATGAAATGTTAATTGCCTGAGATGGAGTCAGCTAAAAATACTCAAATATTTTGGACTTATATTGCTTTGTTATGACATGCAAGAAATATATGCAGAGGCACAGTGAAGTTTCATCATGTGTGTCATATAAGCAGTGGGAAACATTATTGTGTACTGTAACTGATTTTTCTTCATGAGATTCAGACAGGTAATTTTAGGGAAATACAAACACAGAAGAAAGCACAACACTTGGGCTTCCTTTAAAGCTTCTTGCTAAAATTAATTTGTAATTTCCATGTCACTTCATTTAATTAATCTGTGCAGTGTTCAGAAAGATGGGAGAATATCACTGAACTTCTAGACAACATTGTTTTTTGAAATAAATGATGATATTTATGCTGCTGGCAGAGTAATTAAGATAATCTGATATGTTTTTCTTGGATCATTTCATTCTTCTGCGCAGAGAAGTGAACCTCTGCTGAATTTCCAAAATAATTTACTACAGCCCTGTGATAAAGTAATATTTTACCTATTCAAGAGATAAGATTTTATTGCTGAGAGGAGTTTAGCCTTTTGTCTTTTCTAAAAGGTGGCTCACAGTAGTGAATTTACCTCACCCGAAGACCACTCCAGCAGTAAGTGTGTCCCTGCATGGCCAGTATGGTTTTCCAGCTGGCCTGTAGAGTTCTGATCCCTGCAAAATGCCCTGAGACTCATCAGTCTCAGGCCACATGGGCCATCTCCACATCCCCTGTGCTGCAACAGGCTCCACTCCACTTTAGTACAGAGACAGGTAATCAATAGTTTGGTCACATGCAAGCATCAAAGCCTGATTTAGAAAAAAGAAAATTGCCCTGCTGATCTGAATTCTCAGTCTGAACATACCTCCTGGGAGAAATAAATTAATTTCTTTTTATACTTAATTCCTTTAGAATTAAATCATGTTATATTTTCACAGCATAACTCATGAATATATTTAAAAGCAGGTGTGACCAAAATACTGACACTACTAATTATAACCTTCACTTTTCCCTGTGTGATGCCATGACACATTTCTGTCAGGAAATTGCCTATGAATTGAGTTCCTCTTCTGGTTAACAACAAATTAGGAAGTGATACTAGGTATTCGCAAAATATTAAGGAACTACTAAGTCATAATTGATAGAAAATCTAGAATCCTGGGTTCTCTAAAATTCACTCAGTACTAATATCTGTCTTGATGTTTGCCATCATGCAACAGGTAAAAAGCTTTAGAACAGTAGGTTGGTTTCCAGCAAAAATATATTGGTAGAATTAAAACACATGTATGTGCACAAGTATACGTGTTTTATATTTAGAAATGTCTATATCTGAATTCACACACTAGAGAACACACTTGTACCTGCTGTATGGTTGTGTGTGCAGCCTTGCTCCTTCTCTGGGCATGAATATGAAGTCCCTCCCTGATTCTAGTTTGCCATCTGTGTTTGTAAAAGTACTTATATTCTAACCTATGCATAAGAATATAGTTTAGTGCGTTTATTTGAGGAAGTGACTTGTGGGGTAAATTTATAAGCCATAGAAGTGAAGATCAGTTAGATGCTGGTTATATGTTCTCATGTACACTATATGTAAAGAGAAAAATTCCTTACCTCTGTATAGAAAACTCTCCAGCCACAGTTTCAGGCCAAAGATATTACAATTGCATTGCCAGGGATTATCTTTGAAGAGAACCACTTTCAGGTTTGGAAGTGACTCCAGCAGAATTCTTTCCATTTTCTGAAGTTTGTTATGCTTCACAGAGAGCAATGTTATATTCCCTGTGCTGTTTCCAAATGTCTCAGGCAATCGAATAATGCTGTTGGATGACAAGTCCAGTTCTTTTAGGTGTGGGAGGAAACTGAAAGTCTTGTTTTCTATATAATGAATCAAATTTCTGGTTAGGTTTAAAACCTGTAGATACCTTAGTTTTTGGAAAGCACCAGGTGCCACACTTGAGACAGAATTATTAGACAAGTCTAAGATTTTGAGTAATGGCGTTGCAGTGAATGCATTTTGGTTGATTCTCCAGATACGGTTGTTCTGCAACTGAAGTATCTGAATTTCAGGAGGTAAATGGGCCGGAATTTCGGTAAGTCCTCTGTTCCTGCAGTCTGCAGTCTTTGAAGCTGTGTAGCAGAGGCATTTGTCAGGGCAGCCATGAGCTGTGTGTGCCAACAAGATGACACTACAAACCAAAAGCCAGTGACCTGTACCAAAAGTGAAAGAAGATTTAAAATTAGTTTAAAATGTTTGTCATTAGGTAATACACAGGCCATAAACACACCCAGAAGGTATACAGTTCCACAATAAACAATGTAGATATCACAGAGTACAGTTCTTTTATAATGCATAAGTAAATGACAGATAGTGTTGATATACTTCTATAGTGTAGAATGAGGATAATGCTTCCATGATCTTAAAATGAAGTACTTCCCATGCTTTTTTCTTAAGTACAAATGCTTTTCAAGAGGATTTGCCACCAGCAGAGCAGTGATGTTTGAAGGGCATGTGATAGTTTCCAAAATTATTAAATTGAAATGTCTCTCTTTCTGTGATATTAACAACTTTAAACATTTTGTGTCAGAAGAATTACAAGCAGAACTTTTCTTTTTTATTGGTTTTACTAATATTATTGCCTGGAAGAATTGAGTCAATGTACCATTAAAAGAATTAAAAGCTTCAAAGACATAGCTATAAAAACTATTAGCAGTACTTTTTCAGCAATCCCAATTCTGTAAGTTCTCCTTTAAAATATCTGTTTATTCTTTTTGCTTTAATTCCCTTCTCTGAATGCCAGCTGTACTTCCCACAGATACAGGTTTCTACGCAGTCACCAGACATATGTCAATAAGCTTCTGAAAATATAAATTAGTTGACAGGAGCACTTAGTAATATTTAGTATTTATAATTATCTGCTGCTCCCTGATGTTCGGAGTTTTAACTGAAAAAAAAAGAGAAAAAAAGTTTTTACCTTTTATGTCTTGCTAATGATCTTAACTTTGAAAACAAGGTACTTTCAGCTATGCTTGTATGCATATAATAAAATATTAAAAAACTCAGTATTGAATAATTAGATTTTCTTTGACTAAAGAAAGTTGGAATGATGAATCTTTTCTAACATTATTTTTGAGATGCCGTCTATTGACTTACAGACATCAAATGTGAATTACTAACAGGGAAGATCACGCTGATGGGATCATGTATGATTATAGTAAGAAATATAACAAATACATAAATGAAAGTTGTATTTTGAGACTACAAGGCACAAATTACTCATTAATTTTCACTCAGAAATGAAATATTATATTATGATTATACATAATCTTCTGCAATGCTGAATACTGCATCATAAAATTCACTTGAAAGAATCCAGCATTCCTGCATGCAAGGTAAGCAATACTTTCAGTTCATTACACTGTTCTGCAACAGTTGGCTTCAGAAGCACAGCTTCTAATGTAGAGGTAAAATAAACTCTTGCTTGGCAAGGAAATGCTTCGCAAACAGAAAAATTGCATTATTATTCTGAGTGCTTTAGTATCTCACCTTTCATTCTGCTCTGCTTATTCTTCCTCTGGCAGGAGATTCAGTCCAGATTTCTGATGTAGAAAAGTAACAGACACTGTTCTGATTCTCAGTGCAAATCTGTAATGTGCTCATCCAGTTTCCTTTCTTGAGGATTTTTAGGTGTTATCTGTGACTTGTGTAGAAGGACAACTATTTCTACTCAGTTACTCCATCAGCCCTTGGTTGTTTTCCTAATCACAGTCTTCTTCCCCCTTTATGACTCTCAGAGACTTACTCTGCATTTAATCAGACAACAAGCCATGCAAGCAGTGTCTGTCCAGCTCTGGCTGGACAGATGGAATGTGCAAATAATGACCTGATAACCTCGCCTCTTCAATTTGTTTAATCTCCATCAGAAGCAAAGCACAAAATGTTAAGCCGCCTTTTTTAGACCCAGTATGGTTTCTGAATTCTGGTGGATTATTAGCCAGGCTGTGTCAATTTTTGCAAGATCTGAACATGGATTTTGATTATTCTGGGCTGTGACTGGAGGCAGTGGAGTGTATAATATCACTACAAATAGTCCTGTGGGTTGATGACATGGTTTTGACAGTGCCCTCATTTGGTCTTTTAAGCTTATTCATCTGACATCCATTAGTTGTACTGACAGGATTTTATTGCTTGGGAATACAGGACCACATGGATTCTGTAATACATGGATCCTTCCATAAAAATGGCACACATCCTTGTTTAGTCACCATGAATATTGAACAAATTAATTTCTTTTCAGAGGTATTGGGAAGATGTAGCAGATGATACTAAAATTGTAATATGTGGTACCTTGACTTGTTTCTTTGTTACTTCTTCAGTAGAACTCATACTGTGCCATCTACACCAATAAAAGGATTAATGACTTGTGACTGTGAAGGAACTCAAAGGTGTTGAAAGGAACCAGAGATCTGGTATATAACTGAGTCTTTCCAGGCCATGTGATCACTTCATCTATGAGCTGTCCTATGGAGAGGGAAGTTGTGCAATCAAAACATTTCAGACCTATAATATAGCTTTCTTGGGTGCAAATTCTGCTTTTAGGCGCTTTTAAAACGAACACATAAAGTTCACTTCCAGGTCAAAATTTATATGATGTAGGCAATGTTGTAGAAGGAGTACTAGAAAGATCATAATGCCCAACCTGCTGTTGAAAACAGGGTCTTTACCAGAAGTTATCCGGGTTAGTCAAATAGAGACTTTGATATTTCCAGTAACAGATTCTATCACTTTCCTGGGCAAACTTCTCCAAAAGAGAATCAGTAATTTTTTCTTGCATCCAGTTAGTTTTCCTTGGAGCAGCTTGTGTCCCTCCTCTCTTGTCCTGTCACTATGAATCCTTGTGAAGAGAGTAACCCCATCTTTTCCATAGGTACTTTTTGGCTTCCAAAACTGTGCTGAGCTCTCTGCCCCCTGGCTCACAGGGCAGAGCTGTGCCTGTCAGTATCATGTGCTTTGCTCAGTTGTTTCTGACACCAGTCAAGATACCCAGAGGAACACTGGATACATGGGAACAGTGAAGCAGAATGTAGGAAAATTGTCTTTCTGTAAAGGAAACACGATTGTGCATCTTGAGGATCCGAGGATTACTGCTATGAATGGCAGACCTTACTATGCTTGACATTCTTGATGGGTGGAGCATTGTCCTGATACCAGTGAGGTCTAGGATTTAGTGTGGAGGAACACCGCAGATGCAGGTAACCTGGTACAAGAGTCATCCTGGATAACCCCAGCTTTACAAAAAAAGGGGAGAGAAGCTTAAAGATCAACTGTACTTTAGATTAATGTCAGATTAATGCAAAAAGCTTTTCTAACTTTTGTAGCATGATACATTTATTGGCTATTTCTATGACCCATCTTAAAAAATGTCCATGAATCATTTCAGTGAAGACACAATTAAATGTAAAAAGGTCTGTCATTAAATAGCATCTTCCTTAGAAGTTTTAGGCATGTTAGCTATGGATGCCCTTACAAATAATAAAGTTAGATTGGGTGCCTTTTTCTTGAGATGACATCCCACTCTCCTTACATTAACTCATCCCTTGTATCAGTGGCAGCTCTTTTCATGACTTTTGATTATCTTGCAGAAGGTAATAGCTATTATATTATTGGGTTTTTTGTGTGATAAGATGCTTTTAAATTCTCTTTGGTATCTATAATTTTATTTGGCTTATGAATTTAAAGGGTTTCTTTTTTAAGTTATTTTTCCATCTTAATGAATATTTGCTTACCAGATGGGTATACAAGCTCCTACTGCAGTTCATTTCATGTGACAGTGGTCTTAAAGAATATCTCTTAACAGCTTCTCCTATTTTAGGTAAGTCTTTGCAACTATAATTGTATTATTTTTAGTATGCACCATATTACAGAGATGTTCACAGGACAAGGTCACAGAAAGTTAAGCGCTGTGGGAGGTTCAGTTCCAGCAATAATGCAGAGGTTGTTTTATTCACTCAGAATCATGGTACAAGAACTTAATTACTTTTTAAAAAATCTTCATGCCGGGTTCAGATTTGGAAACATATGATTAAATCTGTTGATTTGGTTTTCATGTAGGTGTGGCTATTTTTTCCTTATATTGAGAACTCTGAATAAACATGTTTTGTAAACAGAAGTTTCCCCAACCTATAATCCATGTCCTGCTCCCATTTATTAGGAATAATACTTTGGTTGTGACAGAGAGGTCTGATGTGGTGAAAATTATAGTCATGTCACAGGTAGAAATTTGCCAGAAACAGGATAACCATGAAACCTACTCTACTTCTGCCCTTTTGAACCACCAGCAGGATTCTTTTCAGTTGTCTGATGTGGTGCAGCAACTGTTATTGCAGCCTCTTAAATTAGCCTGTGGCTTGTTGTAGCAAGGTATGTTTCCTATTGCAAATAGCAAGAAAGCCCCATGAACTAATATCTGATCCCCGTCGGCTGAGGGGGGCAGCTTTGTCTTTGCTTTGCCAGCAAACCCTTTGTTGCAGCAATTACTGCCATCTGCTTTAAAGGAGTTCTATGTGTAAGAATCATCTCTTTTACAGAAGAATTATGTTAATTAAACTCTAGCAGAAAGGAAACAATTTAAATATTTCAAATATTTAAAAGCTACAGGATTTAAATTCCACTACATTTTATATCAAGTCCAGGCAGACACGATTATACTAAAAAATGTTCCCAAGACCACAGCAGACAATTCCTATACATACTCTTTATTAGATTTATTTTCCTTATGCTTTTGAGTAGGAAGGAATTAAAACTCAGATACTTTCAGGAAAATGGCATGTGCTTTCTCTTTACTAATGTGTGTCTCCAGATTGGTAAAACAGCTAAGCTCTTGCTCAAACCCTAAATGCAACTTTGGGGAAATGCAAACCCCTCTTCATTTTGGTTCAGGACAAAGAAAAAAATGGTTTTTGTTGCTGAAACAGTCCATACCTTTATTGTTAAAATTCTTCCCCTTAACTGGCACTTTCGAAAATAAGAGTAGCGCATGATGAAGAAAGGTTGTGCCCTTCCCCATGAGTCAGAACACTGGGCAAACATGCCAGGGCAAAAGAAACCTGGGAGACCTTCATGCTTTTCTTTCTACAAGGGCATTCCTTGAACTCTGAGAGATCAGGACTCTCTAAAAATTTTCCTGGCAGGGTACTAGGTTTTCAAAGGTTTACAAAGCTTAGAGGAAGGCCCTGGATCCTATTTCTGCTTGCTTTTCACAACAGAAGTATAAGCCAATAGATCGAACTAAATTTGGCTTGAGGGAGATTTATACCATAAAAATCTGGCCATATTTTCCAGAGAGGTGGGCTTATGGATTTCTTCAGACATCCTTTGCTTAGACAGAATAAGAAGGGAGTAATATCAGCTAGAATTTAATAATATCAAATTCTGGTTATGACACAGCTTGAGACACTGTGATTTCTTTGTATCTGAGTTGTTATGAGTTATTTAACAGTGTCCCTTTTCTGGTGGGAAGTAATGTTGTGCAGTTCTGGAAACAAGAAACCAGGTAGAGAGTTGTGATCTTGTACAGAGGAAGAGCCCAGTTTTTCCTTTACAGTGGCTTGTTTTGCCCTACTTAGATACATCTGGTACTTTTTTATACAGTGAGTAATTAATCTGTGAAATGCATTGTTGGAAATTATCCTTGGGCCAGAAGATTAGTAGGATTCATATATAATCTGGAGCCATAGTTACCTCATGGGGCAAAAAAAATAATTTAGAAGGGATATAAACTTTCACTCTTAAGGGCTTTAATCAACAACTAATGACACAACTTATGGTGAAAAGCCTTTCCCGTGGGCAGTTTTTTTCCATAATTATTATTTATGGAAATTTTTACACCTTCCTCTGACACCTCTAGGAGAGTCCAGAGTATGAGATGTAATAGTGGACAAGATGAACTGGAACATGCTGTGTTCCACGTGGAGATTTACAGTGGGGAGAAGGGGTGGCTGGGCAGCCTGGCAGTGGCAGGAAGCTGCTGTCTCGGGTGATACGAGCTGCTTTGTCCACAAGGGCACCACAGGACAGCCAGGCTGAGCACCTTCTCTGTCTAGGTCAGAACTGTGTTTTTCCCCACATTGCTGTTCTGATCTGGAGTGGAAAATTCTTTCAATATTCACATCCAGGTATTTGTCACCAGGTCTGTTCATTATCCATAAAGAACTGTTTGGGTCAGTCCTTTGTCTACAGCCCTTCCCTTCCCTTCCCTTCCCTTCCCTTCCCTTCCCTTCCCTTCCCTCCCCTTTCTCTGAAAACTTTCAATCCACTAGGTAGTGCAGTCAGCAATTTGTTTTGGTATTATAACTCCAATATAATGCTCTTAGAAGTTAGTGTGGCTTGTACTCTTTTCCCGTAATTAAATGAGACGAAATTTATGAAGGTAAGAAGGGCTTAGCTGGAAGACGCTGAAATACCAGCCTTAGAGTGTGCTTTGGTAGGTAGAAAAAAGAGCAGGATGGATGTGAGGCCTTCAGAACAAGGGGAAGCACAGGGAACAGAGATGCTGGGCCTCTTTACCTTAATTGCAAGTTAGATGAAGTTGCAGCAAGGGGCAGATTAAGTGTCAGCAGAATATTTGTTCCATCACAAATAGCAGCAGGGGGTGCAGATTCAATTTTCAATCATTTCCTGACTAATGTCAACCACCTGTTGTACATGCTGAGCATCCATAGATAGATATATCTCCAGTAAGAGTAAATTAATGACTCACTATGCCATTACGGCAAATAGAAAAAAGTATTGTGTGACATCAAGCTAAGAGAAATGAAAGAAATAAAACTGGAGAGAAAAAACATATGCAAAAATAAGTACAGGTGTACACTTAGTTTCATATTGATATTTTAGATGCTTTTTTCCTCTCTTAAACATGTTAAAACCGAGATCACTTGCTAGTTTTCTAGATAGCTTATTCTTCATCAAAGTTTTTACTAAGCTTTTATGTAGTGATTTTGTTTCCTTTTTTATATTTAATGAGAATTTCTGTTCATGGTCACAGCTCACCCTGGACTCAAAATTAAGACCAGGATATAAATCTCCTGTGCATTCTGAGTGGTTGATTTACTAGGGTGGCTCTTGTAAGAATTGGAAGGATTTTTTTGAACAACATCTGTAAAAGGGTTTTGAAATGTTCATAGTGTATGAAGAAATATTTTTAAGTGCACTAAATGTTTCTTACACTGTTGCTCACCAGTTGTGCTACAAAGTAGAACTCATACTTCATTGGTTCTTTTTGTGATTTTAAGGCAAACTGTAGTAGTTCAGTAAAACTCACTGTTAAATGTTGGAAACTCCTGTGTTTATGGGCTCAAAAGGACTTGCTCTTTGCCCTACTAGTCACTTCAACATAGAAACTTGCAGAAGCAGGGATGACATTTCCTGCAGTAAAAAGTCAAATAGTTGAACCTCTGTAATTCTTGCAGCACTTTGGAAATATCCACAGGAGGCTTTTTTGGCTTTTTTTTCATTAATTTTGCAAGGTACTAAATAACCTGACATTAAATGTATGGAGCTGATAAATGTTAAATACATAATTTTGGTGGATTTAATCTTCCGTAGAAGTGTAAGTATTCCATTGGATCAGGACTGACATTCTCAGTAGCTTTGGATTCAAGCCTGGACAGAACATTCCAAGGGATGAGTTTTTGCTACAAGGGAAAAGGTAACTGTAACTCCTGAAAGGATCTCAATTGTCTTGCAGCAGGTGAAGTGTTAAGGACCAACTCCTTTAAAAGGTCCATGTTGCCAGCCTGTGCCCTCTGCAGTGCTGCTGTGTAGCAGCTGTAACCAGCAGAGCTCTGGGCAGGATCCATGAACAGGACCCAGGATGTCCCTGTTTGTTGCTTGTGGGACATCTCACAAGCAGAGGAGGGATATTGTAAATTTTCCCATATGGCTCCAGTGAACAAGAATGAGCCAGATACCTTCACCTGCTGCCACTGTCCTTCATTTCAATAGCAGATAAGTTTTACAAGGCAGTGCATAGTTTGCTGCTTTTCCAGTTTCCTCGTTCTCTCTGGATTTCTGTCATCCCTACTGTTGGAACTGCTGCAGCTGCAGACACCAACAGTCCTCTGACAACATCCTAGAGATCCCATAGCACACTGTTATCCTTTCCTCACCCTCTACTTTTTAATCTGTCAGCAGGTTTTAAACACCAAGGATGTTTTTATAATACCTTTTTTTTCTCCACAGAATGTTTTAAATGAAGTAACAGCATAAGTCAGGTATATGGATAGACTCATCCTTCAAGTTTAGTTAGTTCTGCTGTTTTCAGACAGGATAAATCCCTGAGAAATTAGCTCGTATACAGGATAATGATGCTTCTGTTTAGAATTTGTAAAATAGGCCACTGAGAGCACTTTTGTTTAAAAAGTAAAAAGAAAATACTCTTTCAGAGGGCATTTTATTAATGAGAATTACAATACTGGAAAATCTGTTATAGATTAGTGAAGAACAGTAACAGTGTATCCAAATGGAACTGGTTGGATAATTAAATTCATTTAATAGGTACTGAAATTTAAACCTCTTGATCGCTCTGATGTAAACACAACTCTTAAAAGTCGTGGAACTTGATTCTAAAAGTGTAATGTGGGAGAGAAACACTGGGACGATGATTGCAGTTTTCAGATACCCTGGGAGGAAATGTATTCAGGAGTTAAACAACAGCCATTAAAAAAAAAATTAAAAAAAGAAAGAAAATTAAAAGAACAACCCCCAAAAGTGTAGCTATGAAATATAAAAAGAAGCTATAATAAAATCCTGTTTATGTAGGTGTGCAGTTTATATGAGCAGTATTGAAGCAACATGACTGGGATAACCAAGGGACAAGTAAGGGATACTAAAGGTTGAAATCATTAAGGAACATCATGTTTTCAATATTCTTACACTCTTTTTACCTGTTGTATATTATCGTGTCTGTTTTGGCTAGATGTCCTTCTGTATATCTGTTTTGGTTTCCTGTTTTCATGCTGAGAATTCCAAAAGATCTTCATTCTATGGTTTCTCCTCTCATTAATAGAATTTTTTTTTTTAATATTGATTACAATTTATGAAGTATGCCAGCATATAATTGTTTTTTCTTAATTTGGTGAAAAGGAAAATTATTTAATGAGTTTTAATACATCGTTTAGGAGGATCATACCAAATGGCTGACAGGCTGTCTGCTAGGTAGAGAGGAAAATGTTTTAGATTGGTATAAATTATGAAGTCCTGACAGTCATAACACTGAGCTACGCCTCATTTTTCTTTGTCCTACCTAAAGTTATTGTTAAGCTTTTAACCATGGCTTCTATTTCACTGTCCCCTAAGGTGCTAAAGCATGAACTTTCTCTCCAGCCCATGCATTAGTTGAGAGGATAACAAATTTAAGACAACAGCTGGAATGCCTGTGAGAAAATAATTTTTTTGAAAGTACAGCATAAAAGTAGTTTATTAGCCCCAAAGTTCCAAAAACATTTAAATGTTGATCTCATCTTTTCATCTTCCATGTTTATATCTGACTTCTTGTCAGACTGGGTGATGCTGAAGTATAGAGATAATACATATTATCATTTAATACAATGCCTTTTAATCCAAAAGCACTTCTATTTTACTATTCTTTAATTTATGGTGGGATCTCAAAAGTACCCAACCTAGCTGAGCTTTTTTTCTTTCCATAAAACTATATCTTTCTTGAGCAAAAAGGGTGTGTTTTCATCTTTATTTGTTTTTGTTTCCTTCTGCAGTCTGTTATTTTGGAATGTAATGGCAGGACTGGGTTTGGTTACTCATATTTTGGCTGAGACTTTTTATCCTTTTCCCTTTTGAAAATGACAGTGTCTATTTCCTTTCCATCTCTGTGTTTCAGCAGAGTTAGAATACGTGAGTTCAAAGAACAGCACTACTGACTTCTCCCTTCTCAAAGTCCTCCGGGGGAGAAGTGGGCTAACTTCTTTTAGAAGGTGAAGTTATGCATCATGTGCCTACTTCGCTGAAATAATAATTTCCAGACCTCGAGTTTTTTTGGTGTAATTAAGATCTTACATGATTTTTATTAGTTACTGCGACAAGCTTCTTTTCTATAAACCTGTTAGAAAGAAGAAAGAGCAAAGCACTCTGTAATTTGTAGTTTTTGGTGATTTGGAGTTGTGTTCAAACATAGGCACTAAAGTGAACATTTGTATTTCAAGCAATTGTACTACGGGTTTTTCCTTGGAAATTAAACTCTATTTTTCTAAATGCCATCAGCTGGTCATACTTTTACATATTGTTGCTTTCTTAGCTTTGGGGAAAGGGATACCTGTTTTAGAACTTCTGCAGACTTTGTTGCATTGAAAATGTGAAAAGGTTTTGAGAAAGAAGTGGGAATTACCTAATGCTTGATTTTCTGTAATACTTTGCTCAAATGGAACTTGGGTGAAATTAATTGTGTAGAACAACATTTTAGCTGCATCATAGTGCAGATTTAAACTAAAAAAGTAAAAAGCCCTGTTTATCTTCAGTCCTCTTCATTGTACTGCCACAGCACTCTTGCTAAGGCATCTCTTTAAATGTTCCTAATTAGGACTTTGGACCTGCCTCTTCTCCTAAAAGCTTAGGGAAATGTATCACCCGTCCATCAACACAGGATTTGAACTGCAAGTGTGAACACAGCACATCCTTTCTGGTGTTCCATATAAGAATATTATGAAATGGCGAACAAAATACGCCACTCAAAGATTCAAAATGTTTTACACCTTTTTGGACAGATTGATGGCACCTGTCAGACTTGGGTTTCTAGAGTACTTGTTGGGCTAAACTTATGGGGAAAAAATTGCTCTGAAGAGGACAATCTGTTTGATTTTAATTCCTATTTATAGGGTATATTTAGACCAGGAACAGCCCTAAGCCTTCAGTGTTTCAGACCCTGAACCTACCTTGCCTTCATGGGCAGATGTTCTCTGATGGAAATGTCACAGAAGTCCAGATTCCATGTAATAATTTCCTTATATATGAATATTATAAAACATGAACAATGCTGTCATTTTATAAAAGAGATTATTTTATACAGAGAAGACCAGTTAACACTTTTAAAGCAATGGCAATGCTGATATTTCCTGTTTTTCAGAGATGGGCTGAACAATGCAGGGTTTCCCATGGTAGAAGCTTTGCTGTAAATGTTTCTTCTGGCAATGTAATTAGGAAGTATTGGCTCCAGTTAATGTAACTTAAACAAAACATGTTGTCCTCGGCAAACTTGTTAAACAGCCTTGTCTAAAAGAAAACAGGGACATATAGTGTTTCCATGGAAACTCAGTTAAAATTCTAATTTCTGGTTGAGAGCATAATCAGCACTACAATCTAAACTCATTGAATTAAATGAGTCTTAGTTGTGAAGTCAGCACCATATAAAAGTACCTGTTCACATGCAAGAGTCAGAGCCTTCCATCCCTATAGAAGCTTTCTACCTGCACTTTAAAACAGAATAGAACAGGGAAACTTGTGTGAGATCTTTATCTTTTTGCCTTCTGTGGCCATTGGTGCCATTTTAATACAAAAATCTATATAAGAAAGTAAACTAAATCTGTTTAAATATACTTTATTGGAATTTTTTATAATTTAATGCATCTCTAATGTGTGGTTTTGATTTCCTTTTATTTCAAATAAAAGTAAGGAGGACCTTTCTCTTAGTGTAGGGCATATCAACCCTGTACTGTGAGAGAATGGATAAGATAATGTTTGCTTCCATTATAGATCTACTGAGAAGATTTATTAATTCTGGAAATTATGTACCAGCATTATTTTTGTAGAACAACATAAAAAGAAAGAATTTATTGAATTTGCTTTAATTAGAAAATTAAATATGTTTTATAAATGTGTTATAGCAGAACTTCCAGGAGAACCTTTGTCATTTATAAATGTTTACATTTTGGGAAGTGGTATTTCAAAGTTATTTTGATGCCTAGGAATATGATAGAGACTTCAGAATTACAGCCCAACATTTACTGATTGCAATGTGAAATAAGTGCTTCTGGAAAGCCCATCAGGATCAGCCTGCCTTTGGTATGTGCCCCAACAGGTATAAAAACCTGGCCTTTGCAAGATTCACTTTCCTTGTAAGTCAGTAGCAGGTTTGCCACTATACAACAGCACAGCCTCTGGAAAGTCCTGCCAAGGGTCCTTTGAGCAGAGTTTGGAAGGTTTTTTGCATTCTCCAGAGCTCCGTTCTGGAAGGGGCTTCATGTTCTTGTCCTGTGCTAGATATCCCTCAACTGTCACACACTCCAGTGAGCACTTGGCAGTGCTCAACACCTTCCAGGCAAAAGCCCCAGCTGAATTTGTGCCTATCAGGTAACTTGTTAGAAAGAGAAGCTATTTTGTATGATAAGTCCTTAGTGGAATGTATAATCAGAGAGCTCCCTTTCAGAAACCTTCCTGATTTATTTCAAAACTATTACGTTAAAGAGGATTACATTTGGTGCCCATTATATTGATTTCCCTTAAAACTTACCAATTTATACTTCTAAAATATGCCTTAAGACTGCATTGATAGCTAAATCCTACTAGTCATTAGTATATAAATTATAATAAGCTACTTGTTGAAGCATCTGGACAGCAGTTTTATGTGAAGTAAGTATGGTGCATTCGTGCTTTTATTGTGAAAGTCATGTCAGCACTTACACTATTTCCAGAAGTTAATAATTCACCCAGAGAAGTTCACTTATGGTTGTAACTGGGCACACAGATCTTGGGCAATGCTGACATTTTATGTAAAAACTTGAAAAGTGTGTCAGTGCTTTTTAATTTTATCAGTTTCAACATTTTAAAAAGCCTCATTTCTTTGGGTTTTTTTCTTGGAGTATCAATTGAAAATATTCATTAATTTTGTATTTGGTCATAAGTTGGTCAATATATTGTTCTTTGTATATTGTGGCTTTAGAAAGGTGATTTCATCTTTTTCTAATGAAGAAAATAAACTATTGGCTAATTTTCAGCAATATGAAAACACCTCTTAATACATGAATAGTCACCAGATCAGCCGGATTCAACCATTTCTGGTGGCCCCTAAGCAGGCTTACATAGCAATTCTGTTGACTTCTTATTTTTTCCTGAAATCTGGTAAGACAGGTAAATAGAGAGCTGTCACTCCACCCTTGATTGCTTGGCCTCTTGGATGGCATTAGCTGCTTTCCAGTTCATGGGCATGAACTTCTACACATTAAATAAGGCAAAAGATAAACTATTTTCCCCAACAGAGGGGGAAATTTATCTCCCAAATACAGGTCATTGCTGAGAGGTAAATTTATTAACATTTGTTGGCCATGTTTCAAAATCGTTCTTTTGAAAAAATGTTCAAAATGTTCTTTTGAAAAAAATTGAGTAAATGTGAAAATGTTCAGATTGCAGCCAGTGTTAATCCATAGTTTTAGAAACTGACTTTCAGGACGTATTTGTAATATACTGAATACATCTTGAAAGATGGTGCTTCTTTTTACTTAAGACATAAAAAGGAGGAGAATATGAAATAGAAGAAAATTTATATTTCAGTATACTGGAAAATCTCAGCGTTATTAGTCTAAGATTGCTTTCTATTCCTGACATGGTCTAAACCTCCAGTTCAGGAGAGTTCAAGAATGCTAGTTTGTAGCTCAAATGCTAGCTCCTGTTTTGCTGAACCAAGATGCAACTGTGTTCTTTTCTACACAGATATTTAATAAAAATACATTTTTGATCCAGAAATTAAAAAAAGCAGGCAAACAGACCTGCTTTCATGGGTAATACTCCTCATGGAAAAGTTGAACATCTGTATCTTTTGCTGTTATTGTTTTTTAAAATTGTTCAGTAAAAGACATAAATGGAAATTAGGCTGCAAATCCACCAGTATTATTCTTTTTGTACTCGCAACCGCAGAATACCATGGTACTACCCAATTTCACACACATAAAAATATGTGCACTGAGTCTTTTGGACACATAATTTTTTTGTCCTTTTCTAAAACTATAGGTTATCACCATGTGGTTGAACAGCAAAAACATGGTTAAAGTAGTGATCTTAGAAAAATAAAAACATGAGAACAATTCTGGAGCATTACAGTAAACATTTGACTTATGAATCATCCAGTAGATACGGTGTTGAAAGGCTGGAGATTTTTATTCATTATGAGGTCCTTCTGATGTATTATTTGACTTCATGTAACATGACTCATATTTTCAGTAATTCAAAGTGATTTGCTAATCACAGTATAGCACAAACAGTTTGTAAAGAGTATCACAGTTATTGTTATTATAACTCAGTAAATAAGAGAGCCAAGACTCCTTTCCAAATGATGTGGTTTGATAAAATGTCAGTGTTTGCTCATTCAGTGTCCCAAACCTGGTTTGCCTAATGAGATTTCATATATTCATAGACCTTGTATGGACACAAATCCCCCCGTGACAGCAGCAGAGAGGGAATGGTTGGTGCTCAGGGTGTTCTGTGGCAGGAAGTGTTAGATTTGGTCAAATCCCTCTCCCTGCAAGGATTGGGACCAGCAGAACCTACATGTCTTGGGCCCCATGTGGTGGGGGGCATTGAACTGTCAAGAGACAAACTGGACAGAGAACTGATGAGTTCACTTTCCAGTGGATGCCATAATATTTATCTTTAATGTCTTGTCCAAAGTGTTCTGTGTCTGGCATAGGACAACTTGTACTCATTCTGCTATGACAGGATTCCAGTTTGGGAGGGGTAAACCACTTTGGAAATTACAAGAGAGGCTTTGCCCATGGCTGAGATCAGCCTTCTCAAAATGCTGAGAAATGAATAAACAGATTTTTTTTTTGTTAACCTGCTTAGGTAGTAGTGAGAATCAAGTCTGCAAATAAAATATGGTCAAGGCTTGAATGTGATGTGTTTTAGTCACAAGTGGAAGCAGAAAGTCTTATATATCCTAAGAGAATCCGGTCACAGGATATTCAGATAAATATCCTAATTTCTAGCTGTTTGTCTGGACTTTGAGCCTCTTTGGGTTCCTTAATTGCCAGCTCGAAACCACAGCCTTTGGCTGAGCTGGAAAGGTAGTCTGGCTATGCTGCTCTAAACTAGGACCTCAGCTGTGAGAAGTAAAGCTTTTTCTGAGAGCTGGACAAGTCCTGGCTCTTCCCTTAAGATTTATAAAAGTGCATACAAATACATAGTGTTCCTATATTTCATTTCAGTCATGGGTTGTACTCAAATAGCAAGAAAACCCTATAAAACTAAAAAATGGTTAGGGAGTTATAAAAACACTCTCACTGCTTCATTATTTTAGCATTACTGTGGTCAGATTTCAATCTTCACATGCTTCCTATCTGTTGGAATTCAGAATTATTTGTCAGAGCAGTGGCCGGTGCTAGGAGATGCTGGAAGAAAGTTGAAACCTCATAGGAATTCATAAAAGCTCTGCCACCAGCATGGTTTCCTGTGTGATTCTTGCCTTATTTCTGCAGGCTGCTGAAACTTCCTGAGGCTAAAAGTAGTACTACTCATCTTTCTTCTTTTTAGCTTCCTTCCTTTTTTTCTTTTGATAATGGAATGAGCCAGGTGTCAGTAGGTGTCAGGTATTTTCCAAAAGTCACAGGGAGGATCCTCCAGACACCCGACAGGGCTGAGCTATGCCCTGCGTCACCCTCTTCAAATTGGTCCACCTAAGCCTCTCCTTTGTGCTGTCACTGTACTCCTTGTATTCCTCAGGAGCAAGGCACTCACTCACCTTTCCAGCAAAGTGCACTTGGTGTAAATTTGCATGCCCAGGGGTTACCTTCTTCCAGGTTTATGGGAGGTTTGTTTAGGGTTTTGTTTTTTTTTTTTTAAGTTACACATGGGTTCTCAAGTATCTCCCTTGAGCTTTGCTCCTGGTGCACAAAGTTCATCATGCAGTAAGTGAGCAGATTTCTGTGGGAGCCTTTGTCACAATGTTGGCAGCACATCAGCTGCTATCCTGTAAAGTTTGGGATGCAGGATGATCATCTCAATGATCATTTTCAGATCCCCTCTGAAGATTTCTGAAAAGGCAATGGACTTCCAGTCACCAGTGTCTATATTTTTTTATGTTTACACTCAATTTATATCCTTTTTGCGTTTCCTCCTGCTCCTGCTGCTACTTCATTAGTCCTCCAGAAGGAAGATGTGTGTCAGGGAGTCAAAAGGAGTCTGGTTCGTGATGATGTTCACAGACTGCCCTCCACGGTTCATTTTGTCAGGGCTTGGCTGCAGACCAAGCCCTTCAGCTTTCCCTGGTGGTTTGAGTTTGGATGAACTTTGGCCTCCCAGCAGTCATCATCCTGCTCCCCTTTCAGCTTGGCCTCACATCAAATTCCCAGCATCTCCTCCCTTTCTGCTTGAGCTTGGCCTCCAGGAAACACCATTTGCCTTCCCTCTGTAGTGGTAGTCTCCATGCCCACAACCTCTTCCACCACTAATTCAAAAATCTTCTGGAAGAAAGTAGCAGGCTTGAGATTCATGAGTAAAGAGGCAGAACTTCAGATTTCCACTGCCCATTTAAGGAGAATTCGCTCATTTACATTCTGCATCGCAATAGCCCTGATGAAGGAAGTAGTTTTTGTGTTACTAAATCTTATGACGTGTTCAAACTGTCTCACATAAAAAACCCAATAATTAAATAGGACTCAAAAATGTCTCTGTATGTGCAGTCATTCCACTTACTTGATGACAAAAAGATAAAGGTAAGATACCATAAATAATAAAAGCTTTTTCCAGCTTATTGTTTAGAATCCAAAACTAGGTGATAATTTGCACTTTGAGATAATTTGTATTTGACACTATACCAGGCTCTGTAGCTTAAACTGCTATTTAACACTAAAATGTTTATAAAGTATTAAGGTAATTTTAGAATACCTAAATATGCAGTAGACATATTGTGGAGTAAACAAGAAGGTTCCATGTCGAGAAACAGCAAAGTTGTAAAAACTTCAGAAATTGTCCCTGAGTTAAATAATAAACTATAAGAAAACCACAACACAACATAGCAACACATTGCAAAAACAGTTTCTAAAAAATAGTAACATCCAAATGTATAAGAGACACCTTATTTTTGCTGAGGTAGGAGCCATGCTTTATCATAAGAAAAGCAGAAGAAAGTGTATAAGTGCTGAATAGTTTGGCCCCTTTTTTGTCAATTTTGCTTTTTTATCACAGGCTAGCCATTACAGTTCACTATGAGGATGGCTGGTGTCACCACCCAGGATCGAGGCTGCCTGATGCTTTCAAGCATAAGCGTGTATTTTTAGTATCTTAAAAAATAGCCAGACTTAAACTGGTAGGCTGGGGTGGGTTTTTTGGTTTGGTGTTTTTTTGTTTTTTGTTTTGGTTTCATTTTGTGTTTGGTTTGGTTTGGGTTTTTTGGGGGTGTTTGCATCAGAGTCAGTCATTGCAGATAATAAAACATAAGTTTTTCATGTTTTAATATAATTCTGAAGATCTTCTCTTTGAAGAGAAGGACTGAAAACAATGAGCAGAGGTGAAAAGAAAAAAGTATAGATAAAAGGGGAAAGATCACTGAGAAGGAAACTGAATGGAGTGTGAAGTTTGGAAAGGTGAGACTTCATTTTACTGCAGAGGTAAACAGAACCTGGGATCAGAGGCAGTCTGGGAAGTGCCCAGGTCACAAGTACTTGTTCCCATTTGTATATATCCTGTATATGATTTAGGAATGACTGCCATTGAGAGTACAGCTATGTTGGGTGATACTGAAATATAACTATGCTACTTATACATAACTACATTATTGTCTATAATAATGTCTACATAACTATATTATGGAGAGTTCCTGTTGGAATACCTCTAATTTGTTAGCTAAGACTGCCTGGAATTGAGGGGAGAAAAAGACGTAGATTTTATTTTTAACTATTCTACATAAAATACCTATGTCATATAAGGTTTTTTATCATCTTTAGTAGGAGTCATCTATTAATCTGTATTGGCTGTTCTTGACAGTTAAGGTGTTTATTTCTCAGGATTGTGCATTGGAGTGTAGAGTCAGTGTCTCCTTTGCCTGTGCTAAATGCTGAAGACTGATTGTGAACTGAAACAGATTTAGAGTATAAATAGAAGTGAAATCAACTTTTTAAAGATTATTTAAGTGTGTTCTGGAATATTTCACATGTAGTTATTACATATCTTAAAAGATGATAGTCAGAGTTAATACTATTAGGGAGAAAGAAGAGCATCTTAATGAGCCTAAGCTCAATACACAAAGGTGATACAGATTGAAAAATAATCCTGCTGCAAGTTTGTGTCCAACATTTCTTATTTTGAAGCCAAGTTAAACCTCATTTAAGATAATTCCATCCGAAATAGGAGGTCAAATGTCCTTAAGAATTTAGGCAACTTTTATGTATGAGAGAAAGTCCTAATCTCTGCTGTATTCTGTGGGAAAAGGAATGGAGACCTTAAGATATTTTTGTAACCTTGCTGATCTAGTGCTTATATACAGTGTTATAGTGAATAGGTATTTCAGAGAATGGAAATCCCTTTAGCTTTTGCTACTTTTTCCTATAATCATCTATTTAGAATCCATTTGTCAGGTTTGTAGGGAGACTCAGCTCCTCTCTAGCCTCAAATAAATCAGTCTAATCTATTTTCCTCTCTTATTTTAAGTAGGAAATTATACTTTTTACTTAGAACCTAAGAAGGATTCTAATTCTTTGCACAGAAGTAATTTGTCAAGGAAGGATTTCCT
The DNA here is from genome assembly GCA_013397315.1 of Donacobius atricapilla. Taxonomy (NCBI): domain Eukaryota; kingdom Metazoa; phylum Chordata; class Aves; order Passeriformes; family Mimidae; genus Donacobius; species Donacobius atricapilla. Next base: position 269,370 of record WBMY01018121.1, on the reverse strand, counting down.
TATCTTCCTGTCTATTTGCTTAACCATGGAGATTGAAATGAACACAAGCAATCCTGATCTATTCTGAGTAGTTATTTGTTTTCTGTCATGTTTGCCTTGATACTAAGCAGCCCTGAGACGTGTAGCATGTGAGCACTTCCCAGTACTTCCATTCTGAAAGCAACCCACTGAGAGAGTAAAATATTACCTTCAGCCATGGAATCAATGCACAAGGAAATTACTTACTAAACAATAATTATCACTGAGCCAAGAATTTAACTTTGTCATTTTCAACCATCTGTTATTTCATAGGGTCTACACTACAAAAATAGCATCCACATTATTAAACAGAGAGAAGAAATCTCAGGGAGTTAATAACTGTTTTCAATAGGCAGAATGAAAGGTTTGTATTTACATCACCTAAGTAATTTTGCTAATGTGATTAAAACAAAAAATTGGATTTGCAATATTCATTTGAAATGATACTTTTTATGTTACATAATGCAAAATACCCTTCTGTCAGCTCCCATCAATTGTTTTCCTGCCTGCATTCAGCTCCAGCCCACTTTCCTCTGTGACATTAGAGAAAAGGCAGCAGTGAACACAAAACTCACTTTTTCCTGGCTGAACAATTTTTATCCTTTAGCCATTTTGGTTGAACCAAGCCTGTCAATGTGGAAGGATACTTTATACTTTGAAGTGTATGTTCCACACAAAGGTCAGAATTTTTGTTATTTGTGGCAGTTATCTGGATACCTTCCTGAACAGTGTTTAGAAAAATTTCAGTGCAGTTTCAGCTTTTTAATCTAAATCTCTGTGGGAGCTATTACACCCAGAAGGCTAAAGTAGGAATTAGTGACATAGGAGGTATGATTTTAAAGTTTTTGTGTTTCCTTTTCCTCCTTCATGGAACCAGTTTGTAAAACACAAATTTAAATATTGAGTAGCTTGGAGTACAGATATTTTATTCAGAAGTTCTCAAGTGCTGAAAGATTAGGGATTGCTCAGGAGAATATGTTGGCTCGAAAGCCTTTTGAAGTATATTTGAATAGCTCTTGTGGCATTAAATGACCAGACAAAAAAAATGTCATCTTCTAGTCACAAAGTTCTTGAAAAGCTCAGGAGGGAAAAACCTGCAAAAGTGCTTTAGTATCACATGGGAGGTAGAAAAGAAAATCATTTTCTTATAGCTTAATACTGTTAATTCTTTAAAATCTGGAGGCATTCAAATAATTTTCAACTGAATTTTAGGAACTATTAGTAATTTTCATTTATTATATATTATGTAGGATATAGAATGTTTAGAAGCTACTTGTTCTGTGATAGGGAAGTTCCTGTGTGGAACTGTGCAGCAAACAATGTGGGAATGAGACAAAACTACGTGATTAAAATATCATATTAAGACAGATATTTCAAAAAAACTGCCAAATGCAGCTTTCACTGTGCCATGTTTGTGAGATGTGTTCTCTCCTCCTACCCTGCAAGCACAGGTAGAGATCATATAGGCAGGAAAAGGCCCTTCAGGTCCCCAAGCCCAGCTGTAAATCAAGTCCAGCCATCATGTAGTTGACATCATGTAGTAATTAATTACTTAATACCAAGTCAAAGGAATTCAAAACTCTAAGTGAGGAATTTACAACATGAATATGTTAAAATGTTGCTGTTGTAATATTGTATTATCTGGACCAGAGTGGATGGTTTCTGTTTTACCCTCTTTAATGGCATTGTACCTCAGAGATTAGTGATACAACTCTTTTCAAAGTTAGGTAGAGAAATAAACTAATTTCTTTTGTTAAGGCAGGTAGTAACTAAATGGACAAAGCCTGTACCTTTAGTTTCTGCACAAATTACCCTACTGCTGAAATTGTTGAATTTGCTCAAGTGGGAGCAACCCCAGTATTCCTCACTATCTTTTATTTTCTCCTACAGCCTGCCCAAGAAAGCATCAAAATTGTAGAGTTGCTACTATGAAACCAAACCTGCAGCTGCCCTTTCTCATCCTCATGGAGAGGGATGCTCTGCATTTCATAGAAATTAATCCCAGCATTTCAATTGTTGTTATGCTGCAGCATTCCGGTGTGACTCAGTGAAATGTGCACATGGAATCTTTTACAGATGAGCTTTGCTGTAATTATCTTGTTCCTGTTTCAGATTCTGTTGTGTGGTAGGTTTTGAACAGGATACAGAAAACGTTCCATGCATATTGACAGTCTTTGTAAGGAAGGTTCTAAGCTCTAAAGTTATCACTTCTCTGCAAAACATTTACACTTAAATCAGAATCATAAGATAATTTAGAGTGGGAGGGATCTCCTGAGCTCATCTAGTCAAAAATCCTTTCATATTTGTATATATGCACAATTTCATTAGGGGAGAACAAGCATTTTCACTGTTTAATTAATGTTTATTATACTTCCATTAACTTTCATTAACACTTTTCAAGAACAGCAGTTTTCTGGATGCTGGTATTTCCAACAGTTTGAACTCCAAAGGGCTGAGCCTGTCAGGACCTTAAATGAACAATATCTAAGTACAGTCCACACATCTCTGCCTGTTACAAGCACACGAGATGACACAGCATCCAGAAGTGATGTGATTTCATTGTGGAAAGTTCTGCAAGTATGTGTGTGTTTTTTTCCTGCATTTCAGAAAAATCAGGTAGGATGTGCTAGGAAGAAACCCAAAGGCAAGCAATAGATGAAGGAAATGAGCTGCTTGGCTGTCAGAGAGCATCTTCTCATGGACCGTTACATTAATTCCTAGATAATAAAATGTAGCTGGAGAGTCTCCTCTGGTGTTTATTCAAAAGGAGAACTGGATTACTCTCTGAAGCAAAACCATCCATGAGTTACAGATAGCAGAAAAATATTTATAACTTGCTCTAATAAGAAAATTCCTTACGTAATTTCACTTTTCCCGTTGTATTGGTCTATTACAGATTTCATTTCACATACTCTTCCCTACCTGCTAACACCAAATCATATATGTGCATGACATCAGTGTGTGTGCATTTGCAAAGCAAGTACCAATAATCTAAATGTAAATATGTTTTTAAACAAATCGTGCTGTAGGCCCTAGAGGAGGAATGAATAAATGAAATTTCAATTTTCCAAAACAACTCTTTTTTTTTTTTTTGAGACTTGTTTTTTAAAAAAACCTGTGAATTTGCTAGGAGTTAAATCTTCAGACTTTTAAAGCTTTTTTGAATTCTCTCAGTTTAAGCAAGTGAAACCAGAAGAATCAACTGCTTTTGGAGCTTCTGCAAACCTCAGTGCCTTATATAGCTCTTCAATAGAAACAGTGACAGGAGCATCAGACTGGCCTGGAAGAAAGGTTCACTGATATTTGGCAAAACATAATCCCCACCTGAGATTATGAGAAACATGTAATTTAAACCAGTAGTATCTTAAATAATTATTTTTTAAAAATGCAATCCATTGTCATTAATATAATTTTTAAAAAGATTTAATACCCAGTAATATTTGTCAGATGCTTCCTTTTCACAGAATTACATGTAATACTCTTAACTTCCATTTTTTCAAATATGTTTTTAATGCTTCTTGTGTTCCACTGATGATTTATGGATTAAATTACCTCAAAACAAATGATCACTTGAAGTGTTAACCAACATTTTCATATTGTTTCAGCAAATCTTCATGGGTTTCAGTAGAAAACACATTGTATGTGTTCCCTACAGCTGTTATACTGGTACCAGCAAACTATAAATGAGATTGGTGTGAACATAAATTTATTCAGCTTGTGGTTCTTTGATGTTAATTCTGGAGACATGCAATTTTAATGATTTTTTTTTTTTTTTT
>WBMY01018121.1:182166-265562 GCA_013397315.1 Donacobius atricapilla | reverse complement strand
TTTTTTTGCCATGTGTATTCTTCACATTATACGAGCAGCTTCGTCCTGTTTAAATGGTTTAAAATATGACTGTGTGGTCTCTTCGATATAATTAGTTGTGTTTTTTATTCTAGGGCTTAACTTTCTCTTTTCATTATGAAACCTTTTCTTCCTGACTAATTTTAAGAATCATTTTGAAGGAATTAAGCATACTGGTTTTGTTTTGGTTTGTTTTTGTTTTTGTTTTGTTTTGTTTTTTGTCTTTCCCAGCTGTAGGCATCCAGATGAAACTTGAATTTTTCCAGCGGAAATTTTGGACTGCAAGCAGACAGGTATATTTTAAACTGAAGTTTTCTTTGTTGTTGAATCCACAACAGTTTTTTAACTGTGGAAATGATAATCTTGTCACAAGCAAACTGTTGTTAAGAAACAATGTATTTGAAGACTTGTTCTGGTTTTACATTTGGATACAGAAAAGGAGAATTTAGTGATGAAGAACAGTTGCTTGATTTTTGGAAGCAAATGGAAAGTTTGTTAATTTTAGGCCCCAATACAGAAGGAGTTACTTTGTTGGCACATGGTTTTTCTCCCTTAGAAGAAGTGTAAACAGTAAACAAAAGTGTGGTATTTGTTTCCAGCGATAGCAGAATCATGACTTCTCACTTTGGTTTTCTCTCTAACACTAAGTAATGGTAGGATCACGCAGGTTAATTGACAAAACTACATTATTGAATCATGGCTGGCATTCATAGTGTTTAATAAACTTCACCTAAACCAATCAGGGATAGAACTTGTACTCACTGAAAAGGAAAATCAGCTACTTTCTGAAGATTGGGAGATGCCACCTCTGGTTTGCTAATCAATTAGAACTGTGCTATTACAGAAAATAAACCCTGAGCCCACCCCTACTGGAGTATATGAATGGTCTCAAAGCTTTAGATTATGGAGGAGATTGCAGCTGAAATTGTTATAGTGTAAATGAACCCTTTCTCTGCAGAGAGGAACAGAACATGTTTGGTGAATGATTCAAAAGTTTGCTAATCATTTTTAGAATTTAGATAAAGATGTAATCAATATCAACTACTTTAAAATTTTGCTCATATTAACTCATATTTATTAACTGTTTTATTTTGTAATCATCAAATGAGAATTGAAATTATTTTATTTTTTTTTATCTCATGTTTAGTGTGCATCTCTCGATGGCAGATGTGCTATAAGTTGTGATGATGAAGTAAGTATTTAACAGATTTTTTTCCATGTATATCTCTACTGCAGTAGAAGATACAGTCGACAAATTTAATTTGAGAATCTCATTGTACATTGTGGTCTTTATCACCTTGTAAATATTTCACTATTTAGATAGTGAGGCTTTTGTTATGTCTGTTACAGATACCCACTGAATTACAGGATTGACTCCAGTACCTCAGACATGTGTTGCAATAATTTCTGCTTTATGAATCCAGTTTGGGAAATAATTTGAAGCAATGCTAAGGCATTTGTTTACTACTTTATTGTTAATTAAAAAAAAAAACCACTGTCAGTTTAAAGTCTTCAGCTGGAAACCAGCAGGAACTATGCAACCATGTGTAGAAATTTAGTACTAGTGTGAACATGGCTGATTTAGAAATTCCAGACTTTTTCTTAATGAGAAAACACACTGTTGATAGGACTCAAACAAATATCACAGCTCCTCTGGTGAGTCTGTTGACTTTCACAGCTTCTCTCAATGGCAAGAAAATGTCTGCTGAACATTTACAGTATAAATTAAAGCATTTTAAAGTAAACATGAAGACATTAATGCAACTTAAATAGCACAATAGTCAATAAATATTAATGACAATAATATGTTAATTTTAAGTATAATTAAAAAATAAAGGGAATCAATTGATGAGTGTGTGATACCTTTGATCCTAAAATAGAGACAACCCATTAATTGATTTTTTTTTTCCTTGAGTGCTTTGAATTTGCTCATTTATTCTTGTTTTCCCAATGCCTCACATTTTATTTTAATGTTAGGTTTTCTTTCTTTTTCATTTTTGGTTTCTTCACCCATGTTACATTCCATTACTGTTATTGGATACTGGAGCTGTGAAAAATACATAGAGGACTTGAACTGGATCAAAGTTACTGTAGTTCAGATGTGTTCTCAGACCTCAGTTAACATTCTTGCTGTGTTTATTCTGGACTTCATGCCTACAGTTTTACAAGCTCAGGGACTCTCCACCTATGGAATGTTCCCCTTGAAATCTGCAATTCACTGAACTTGAACCTTTAGGCAAACCTGAGCATAGTTCACTTCCAATACCTGTGAAATATTGTGGATTAGACCTCTTTCGTACAGCTGTAGTCTATGCAAATGCTATTATCCCATGCATAAGTATTGTATCAGAAATCTGTTTAAGGTTTGCTGGTAATGAGTAAATGCATTCTTCTGCCTTTTGTCTGTGCTAAAGTTAAGTTACAAGCTGTTTCTTTAACACAGTAGTAATACTGAAAGGTATTTGTCTTGCTGGCAAGTGGTGAATGAACAGTCCTGAATGAATATTTTTTTCCTAGTTAATATTTCTAAAATGGATTGAAATAGAAACCCTCTTCACATTCCACAAAAAATATATAGATTCCGTTTATTGCATTACGCCTGTTTCCAATAATGGTGCTAAAAAAATTAGTATCTTTTAAAGTTCTGAACTGTGCTCGTGAATAACTAATTCTTAGAGATTTGAGACATGGCCACTAATTCTTGAACAGAGCCAGTCTTTTCCCGACAGCACGTAAGCCATAAACTATGAAATGAAGCCTACACTTTTTCTTGTCCAGCATGATTTCTGTTATTTATTTTCCGTACTATGCAGAAATATTGTTTCTAAAACAGTATCTTTAGATTAATCTTTCGTGCATGAGGACTACAAATATGTATCCTCAAAAGATCTCTGTGTTGACTTAGCTCCTCTCCACATCCAGTCAGTGGGAGGTTTCTGGTTGACTTTGGGGAGAGCAGCGTTGTGCTGTTAGAGCCTGCTTCTGAAATTCCATCCTTCACACACCATTCAGGTTAAGGAGCTGCCTCTTCTGAGTGCATCAGCTCTGCTCAGGTCTTGGCCAGCATCATCAGCTTTTCACATTGCATTTGCCAACTTTGGGCTTACTAGCAGATCAAAGGTTGCAAATGAGTTGTTTCAACTTCCTTTCTGACTGGTTTTCTGTCACTGGCGGTGCCTGTAGCTTGGGTTCTCCTATTAGAATGAATATCCTGCATTTGCATTAGGGAATGATGTTCATTCTGAATTTTTGCCAGATTTCAGCTTTAAAAAAAAACAAACCACCCTGCGCTTCAAGCTAGCATTTCTGCAAATTTCTCCTCTTTGGCCCCACAGAGCTGTACTAATATGTGGCCAGAATGAGAATCAGTCATATCTAAGCAGCTCTGGAAATATCAGACTGCATTTTCACATCTTGCACAGCTACTACTGCGTGAGCCTGCTTTCCTCCCTAAAACATCACAGAGGTATTGCTACATGTGCAGACTGCAGCAGAAAGCATATTTTGTCATATTTCTGTACAGCCCATTTGCAGCAGGAAAGGTTTTGAATTAAGAACAAAGCTAGGAGAATTCCTGAATTGAAAGCCATTCTGCTTTTTTTTTCTTTTTATACAAATGTCATAGAAAATTCAGTAAGCAAGAATAAAAATGTTGCTGATTTAGATCAACAGTAGAAATACAATAAAGATTTAACACTAAAATAGGTATTTGGCAATACTGAGGAGAAACTGAGTTATATCAAGGTTTCAGGGTTTCAGTTGAACCTTATGTTTAAACTCTGAAGTGCAGTAATTAAAACTTTGCCTGTAGCAAGTAGTTCTGTGAGGTTAAAATGGCGCGTGTGTGTGTGGAGGGAAGCACTGATTTGGCTTTACCTGTTTTATACAGTTCAGACGTCTGACCTACAAAAAGCTAACAGTCCTACCTCTAAATCCAGTTCCCAATTAAAAATACAATTTGAAAAGCTTTAGGAGACCTGTGGGGCCTCTTTTACAGAAGTTTCTGGTCCCATCACCCAATGAACAAATTAAAAAATATTACCTGGTCCCCTGTTGGTTCTGCAGGCTGACACTGCGTTTTCATTAATACATCATTAGGGTAATGACATTGCGCTGATGTTTTTCTCCAAATACAGGAGAAGATGTCAGGAATGCCAAAGTTCTGTGCCTTTGCTAACTTTGTTGTAAGGAAAACTTTCAAGAATGGATTATGAAAACACAAAATTTTGGGGTTTATGTTTGTTTATAATTATCTTACATCCTCCCATTCTGAACACATCTTTGTTTTGTTTTGAATGTAAAAAAGCATAACAATTAAATTGGATAAAATCCTATAACCGAGACTATACTCATTTTGAATTTACATAAAACCTTATAACAACCTGAAGGTTTTACCCATTTATGATTGAGTTAGAAGTAAAGTATATCATTAACTTATTGCTGTATCCTAAAATCAAAATTAAAATACTGTCTCATTATTTTTCAGACAATCAACTGTTACCTAATAGATAACAATGGATTTATTTTAGTGTCTGAAGACTATCAACAGGTAAGTGTAAGATTTTTCTTGAGTCTTCTCATGTAACATATTAATCTAAAATTACTTCTTTTAAAACAGGCCACCATCTGAAAATAGTAAGGAATTAGTAATGTAAAATTAAAAAAAAAAAAAACAACCTTCTACAAAGAATGTAAGCTTTTTTTCTCACAGGAGCTCAGTTTCTGTCTCCCATTGGAGCAGAGTCCATTCTGAAACTCATAAATGTTCTCTTTAAAAACCTTTCTCGCTGCAGAAGGGTCTGTCTTCTGTAAGAGGCTTTTGCTCCAAGAAAAAAAAAATCTCTGTGCCATTTTTGTCACATGGAAAGGCTGGGAAGGGAGTGGGGGAGAACACAGAGCTTTTACATTCAAACTTAAGATAATGAGATTTTACAGAGCTGTAGGCTGAGGAGTTTGTTTTCTGAAGGGAATTACAGTCATTGAAGGATTAAAACTAAGCACTCAGCATCACAATTGAGAGAACAAGAAATATGATTATCACAGAATCATAGAATGTTTTTCTCAGTCCTGCAAACGTTATGAAGGAACCATCACTATTCTCATTAACTTTTGCTTGACAACTGCTGGGATGGTGCCCCAACCATACCAGAATTGTCTGAAGTTGAACTGTCTTTATATGTTGGGATTGTGAATAGGAATAGCCACACTCCTACTTAGCCCTCAGCTGAATTAAATTCGTTATGATGAGCATGAGCTAAGATATACACTCACTATGGAATGATCTTGATACACTTAAAACACATTTATTTCCCCTTGTGTTGTTGTTACTATTTACAGGTGCACAGCTGTGATTTGCATCAGTGATTTTCCAGCTCATAGCTGGCTATGGCCAGTAATTATTAGGAAGAGATGTTTCTTTTGGTAGTCACCTGAGAAAAGCCATTACATATTCCTGTGAATAGTTTGGACAACTGTTGCACCAGAAGTAGGCTGGAAATGTGTTCTGACCTGTTTTATTAGTTAAATGAATCCAAGTCTGAGGAATTGCAGAGAATTCTCTATGTTTATTTAAATTTATAATAATTTATAATTATTATTATTTATAATAATAATTCATGTATGTCTATTTTATATATATAGTGTGTATACAGGCTATTGTGGATAGAGAAGGGGTAGAGAAGTGGGATGAGGCCTTATCAATTCCTGACCTATCTGGGGTTGCTTCAGCACTGTTTTTCTATCAGCTTTCCAAACATGACCTGAACTGCCCCCAGAATCAGGTTTGTGGTGCAGAGTAATTCTTCTGAATTGCAACTAAATCCTGATGTATTAAAAAATAATGATAACCTGGGTGTGACTGCTTTTGGGGGAGAACTGGCATTTACAAAGGGAGCTTTTGTGGAGAGAACTGTCGCTGGAATGTCTTCATAAGACTGATGCACAACTTGACGAATCAGGTTTATCACTATCTAAGGTTGTATGAGGCATTTATGGTTTGGAGTTTCTTGACACTGCCTGCCTCTCCAATCGTTAGGGTAATCTTTCTTCATCAGTCAACCAGGGCTATTGAAGCTGGTATTTTTAGTCATGTTCCTTGTGTTTCTAGGAGACTTTACATACCCATATGTTTTGGAAAATGTTCCAAGATTCCTCTGAGGAAAAAAAAAAAAAAAAGGCAATACTTGCCTTTTAGGTAGGGAATGCCTTTTTTTAGCTAGGGCTGTAACTTTTCTGCCTGCAAACTCCCAGGTGCATACTTGAGGTCAGCTAAGTTCCTTGTAATGGAATTGGCATTTAGTTCATACAAAACCTATGGAATCCATGCAATTTGAGAGTGTAGTGCCCTTTCCCCCTCATAAATTGTGGGATTTCTCCCTTTAAACAATGAAGAGAAATATCTAATGCTCCTGGGAGTTGAGGCTCTTAAATAAAACAGGTCTTCCCAAGGTAGAAAAGTGCTGTACTTGCAAGATTTTCCACTGTCACATGAATGGCTGCAGATGACGGAGTCACTTCCATCCTACAGACCAAATTCATAACAGCAATGTTTGTTTTCTCAACAGAGATTTATTTTTATTAGTCCACAAGTACTGAATAGGGACAAAATGAGTAATTCATCAAGCTGAGTGGTTTTAAGTATGAAATGACTCTGAATGGAGTTAAAATTTATAGGATTGATGAAATGTACTGTTCCAGCTCCTTAAACAGGTCATACAGGAATTATAAACAATGTTTTTTAAAGACCGTTTATGAAATCCTCCCATAGTCTGTTTATATCTTTTTTGAGTAACATTTTAATCACAAGAGTTTGTGATCAGATTAGTGTGTTTTCTTTACAAGCTTTAGGTTTGGAAGGCTTTTATTTTTGATATTAGATGTTATATAATGTACCTCAATATATTGTTTAAGCTCTCACATCTGCTTGGGGGTAATAATATAATCCCAACAGTTTGCCCTGACTGGGAAGTCTGCTTCAGGTTTTACGTAGCAGGAGTCCTGAAAACCTGTCTTTGTAACCATCAAAGCCACTCTTGTCAGATCCTAGAATATGCCAGTTTAAATTGCATCCAGTGTTTTGCATTTATCTATGCTTTTGGTAATTCCTTGCATTTTCCATTTACAGACTGGTTACTTTTTTGGGGAGGTTGAAGGGGCTGTGATGAACAAGTTACTTACAATGGGCTCTTTTAAGAGGTAAGATTTAACATTTTATCTCTTTAAAAATTTTTTTAACAAAAAAATCAAAGTCATGTAAAAGAAAGTCAGGACTGGTGGTGTGGCTGGGTTCTCATCTATACCTCTTTTCTGTGCAACCTGAGTGTAATTTGATTTCATACACATCAAATATTGAGAGTATTGGAGTCAGCCTACAGTGAGTTTCTTATTAAAGGAATGGTTTATTTGACTACAATGCTAAAACTGTGTCTCTTTCCTCTTCTCACTGGGCTCAGGTGGAAAAGCAATTGGGCCACATCCACTACTGAGCAGTTTTAAACAGCTCTAAAGCAAAATATTTTGCTACATTATCATTTTGACCTGTAAAAAGTTTGAGATTTCTCAAGCTAGACAGTGCAAAATCCCCTGCTGTTGAAGGGAAAATGTGTTCTCCCAGCAATCCATCTCCATTCCCATGCTAACGTACCTTTGAACATGATTGTGACTATTGACCTGGTCTCACTATCATGATGGCATTAAAAACTAACAGAGATTTTACGTGTTGTCCTTTGAAATAAATTATGCACTCTGAGGAATTAAGAATAAAATTTCTCTTTAACCTGTAACTCACTGGAGTCTTCATGGCTTTCACATGGTCTAAGAACTGTTCTGTACCCCTTTGTCCTCTTACAGCACAAGAAAATTGCTTTTATACTTTCCCATTTTATTTTCCTGTGCATTTCTAGTATGAATAAAAAGACGTATCACTGATGCCATCCATCACTGAGTTTAGTTACTACCTGTGCGGGCGTGTGCAGAGGCTCTCTGAGCAGGTGGTTTGTGGGCTTGCTGGGTAAATCAGGTCCCTTAGAGCCAGAAGCTTTCTGTGCTTTCTCTGTGCATGGCAGCTGAGTACCACTCCCACTAAATGGCTGACCTGAGATGTGAGGATCTAGCACTCATGGAATCATCCCCAATCCTGGTTTTCTGAGGGTGGCAACTTTTTTGCATTTAGCACTACATTTTTAACATATTCTGTGGAAGGAAGTGACGTAATACCTGTTTATAGACTGGATTTGGCAATGAAAGGACCTGTTTGTTCGAGAGATTAAGAATTTTATTTAATATAAAGGACAAAATCCAGTCAAAACTAAGTGATAATGCTTTAACTTGTCCCAATTTGTTTTGTCCTGCCCAACAAAGTATTTCAAACAGAACATCTACTCACTGATTGATAGTAGTGGGTAAAACAATTGAGAAAACAGGCACAGCTTGAGAATTCCATTTAAATGCAGTGGATGGATCTTTGGACTGGACCATTGGTTAGGATTTTGCTGGTCTTGGTCTTCATTATTAGAGATAATGAAGCCATAAGGTCAGTGCAACTGAGCTGCATACTAAGGAAAATGTAAACACGATGAGCCAATTACTCAACCATGATAAACTGACCATTGCAAATCAGTTAAAGAAGGGACAGAATCAAAGTGGAGTAATTGCAAGTGAGAAACTTTGTGTACAGCAGGTAGCAGCAGCAAAAAACCAACCCCAACTGTCTTTGAGCTGTGTTAGGTGAGGCCTTTAAACAAAATATTCCAACAATATAAAGAAGAAATCTTTGCTGGTTCTCACAAAAAATAGTCAGATGCATTTACAATATTTTTAAGATTATTAATTTGTCTGGATGGGGATTGTGTTTTGCTTTTCCAAAATGTGTTTATATGAAATAAGAAGAAAGGAAAAAGAATGCTTGGTGCAGTGGCAAGACCTGTCAGCAGTACCATTTCCCTGAGAGCTCAATGTGGGCATTGCGTACATTATATTGTCATTGCTGCTCTTACCATGGAGGCAAAGCAGAGAGCCGGCTCTGTTCATTGCATTTCATTCTGATAATGAATGAGCCACCTTCCCTGCAATTTGCTTCTTACACAGCATGTACAGTCCAGCAGGTGAATTCTATAACCCTGCCCTGCTTGAGCTGATCGTGCTCCCTTTTTGGTGAGTTTAGAAGGTTCTGTGGAGCCTGATCTCCCTGCAGCAGAGTTTGCTGACAGCTCCAGTAGCCGTGTGGGTGGGAGCCCCCTGTTCCTTCAGCACCAGCGATCTGAGTGGCAGTGCCAGTGTGTGCTCCCACCTCGTGGCTCCTGCCAGCTTCCAGGCTCTACATCCACAAAAGGAATGAAATAACTCTTTGTTCTAGCAACTGCCGCAAATTTGGAGTGATATAGAAGTGCTTTGTAGGATTGAGATGGAAGTGCTAAACAAAAGGGGGTTGTTTGCTGCTGACTATATTTCTTTTCAACCTGCAGTGGGATGAAATTCAATTTTTATATTCGTTGTTTATTTTTTAAAGTGAACCTAAATACCTCCTTCCCTCCTCAATTTCTTTAAACTCAATACTTCTTTTGAATAATGTGTGCATATGTATGTATGTATATTTTTTTAGTTTATGGGGTTTATAATTAGGGAGAAAAATTATATCAGTGCCTTCACGGCAACGTGACATGCTCTATGATTTCATTTAGCCAAATTATGTTTATCTTATACCTTAAGTACTGCACACAGTTAAATAATTTAAATATGATTTAAATGTATTATTAAATAAATTGGGATGTGCTTATGGAAAAGTATCTGCTTCACATAACTTAGAAAAGCTTCTTTATGATTTTCTCAGCACTTTTTTTATAGAAAAACAGTGAAAAAAAATTGAACAGCTCAAACCATGAAAATCTAAAAAACCAACACTAACATCAGGAAAATTAAGGGCTATCAAAGTAATGAGACCCCTAAAGAAACAAACATAATAAATCTGTAAGAGAAAATGAAACATCTCTTGACTTCAAAACATTTTCACCCTTTCCCATAGGAGGAAAACTAAGCAATTCCTTTTGACAAATATGGAAGCAGCATCATTTCCTCTTACAGTTCTCTTTCCAACAGGCATCCTCTTACATAGAACAGTCTATGCATTGGTATTTGGTATTTAGTAATTTTGTAATTTTGGTATTTGGCAATACTGATATTTGATCAGGTTGTCAGGATGTATGACTGAAGTGGCACATCCCTGAAATGCAGCTGTCCCAGGAGCTAAGGCTCCTCTATCAAGTTCTTGTTGCTCTGAGAGCTTCTCTTGTTTCCCAATTTTTCCTGTAGCGCAGATCCTTTGCCTGTGCTCTCCATGTGCACAGAGGCAGACTTCCATCTCTCTGTCTTGATTTCCTTTATAAGGAAAACCTAGCAAATGTTTTGCCCCCAGGTTATGAGTATAAAAGAGATTCAGAATTTTGTTCTTCTCCTAGAAAGTAGTTCAGTAAATTCTTAAAGCCAAGTCATGAAAACAGTAACTAGTTGCTTAACAACAGAACACTGGGGCAGCACCGCCTCCAAATGAAGGATATTTTTCTATTTTCGCCAGTATTTCATATTTAAACATTTTGTTAAGATATTCTTAATTTTTTTTGTGCTGAATCGACACATATTTAAAATTTGTGTTTATTTCCTTGTGGATTTTTACAGTCATGGATTTAACTGTCTATTAATTGGGCCAATTGTCCATGTGTGCTTTGGAGAAGATCAGAGGTAGACTGAAGGAACATTCCAAATTGCAGTTGTTGGACTTGACATTGGACAATTTGTCATTACCAATAAGGCTGACTTTTTATTTTGGTAGTTACTAAATATGCATCTGGTACCTGCACACTGAAACCTCCACATTGCTGTGGGGTATTTCTTTAAAATTAATGTCCTTAATCTGAGTTTTAGGCATTTTGCAACTTCATGTCTCCGTAAATATTACCTTTAATGCAGTATATTCATATACAGAATTATTTTATACACTTAAGGAGAAACACAGGTATATGCATTACATAAATTAGTTCTCATTCTATATTCTGTAAATACAGGTTGACTTGTAGTTTTTATACATGTTATTCCTTGAGAACCTTGGCAGTTCAGGAATAGTTGAGCAATAAAAGCAAAGATAAGTGATGACAAGTTTGTTTTGTCAAAATGCTGTAATTTAGTTCTATTCTTTCCATTGATTTTGGTGAGAGGTATTGTCCTGGCAGCTTCTGGACATTAATAATCTGTCAGCGCAGGTGTGAGAGCCAGAGCAGAAACAGTCTGGGGTTTCCTACAATGTCCTGCTATCTCCCCACAAGAACCTCTTTAGACTCAGAAATTGGTTTGCTCTTCACACCATTCAACACTGTCCCTCTTTCCCCTCCTTGTGGGAATGCCAGACAGGCTGCACATCTTCTGTCTCAGTTATGAACATCTTTCCACCACAGGCAAGCTGTAGTCACCACTAATTTTTCCACAGACTACTGAATAAAGTGTAGTGTCAATAATTAGGATTTCTGTATTATTGGCTTCTTTTGTTCTGCTCTTTAGAGCATTTTTTCTTTTCCTATAGACTTGACATTTACTTCCATGGTAAAAAGCTCATTATTCCTACACATTATCTGAAACCCACCCAATCTTGAACTGCTGACAAAATACTTGAAATTTTATATATTGAAGACCTTTCAGCTGCTCCAATTGTCAGTGGTGGTATTTTATACTACCAAGTAGAAGTCCATGGGTATGATGAAAACCTGGCTGAAAGCAATAGGGAGTACATCTGCCAATATATCCTGTGCTGCTGGTAGGTCTTGGAAGTTTAATTTTCTTGAACCAGATTTGTACTCAATTGTAAGTACATTGCAAAGTAGGAGAGTGGAATTTACTGTATCAGGAAATTGACAATAAAAGGGTTTTCACTAAAATGTGTTTGGCCCCTGAAGTTACATAAACTGACAATGCACATTTTGGTTGTGCTAAATAGCTGATGCTGAACACGATTGCTCTGTGGAAGTTGACAGTGTGGTGGTGTCATAAAGTCTCAGGAATGTCCTCTGTATTAAGAGCAGAGCTCCCCTGGGAGGTGCTGTGATACAGAGCATGGATTGGGGCACATAGATGGGCTTAGGAAGTTGTGTTCCCTGACTGTGAACAGTTGGACAGGATATGGTCAGCTGCAAACAGTTACTTAAAGCTGAAATTCAATCACTTCAGAAAGGGTGATCTGGAAGCCTTTCTTCTGCAACACTGGGTTAAGTCTTTCTGAGTGAGAAGAAAATCTATATTCTAAAATATCAGAAAGCCTTTAGCAGTAAAACAACACCCTGGAAACTACACCTGAGCACAGAAACACTACAGCATCTTATGCAACTACTTAGACTACAAACGCTCTAATACTTTTTATAAGGAATAGGGCTGGAAAGCTTTTACTTTGCTATTACATTTATAAAAATAAAACCAAAACAACCTGATTTGCAATTGTGAATGCCTTGGAACCCACACAATACCATTCATAGTGACAGAGAATCAAGAACTGGTTCAATATGTGGCAGTGCTCAGATTTCAACATGGTTATCAGTTTCATCCACTGATCTTTGAATTGTGCTACACAATTCTTATTCACTTCTAGCACAAAACCATCAGGTCTTTTAAGAACGTTTTGCAGTAATGCTTTCACTGATATATTTTGCACATCCTGTGCTATAATTGTTTGAATCATTTTTAGAAACTTTGAGCTAGGTGTTGAACAGCCCACTTTGAAACTTACTGAGACAGCAATGCATTGTTTTAAATCCAAAACTCATTCCAGACTTTTGTTCAGAGAAGTACCTTTCTAAGCATTTGCTCCTTTTGTTGTTTTTTGTTTGTTTGTTTGTTTTCCTTTTTTTAAACCTGGATACATTAGCTGATTTCACTTTTTTCCTGAACCAGAAACATCACACTGGAAGACTGAAATATATTCACTCAAACTAAACTCATCTAACTAAAACCAATATCATCTACAGATGATGTCAAGCCTTTCCAAGTTCTGCAGTGTTCCATGTGATTTTGAGGTTGCTGTTAAAACTCTTCCCTTCTGCGATCACTCTAAAATTTATTATTTTTTTCCCGTTAAATGAAGAGTTTTTTAACTACATTTATTTATTGGTTTTCTTTCTCTTAATCATAGTGCAATCTTAGATTACTGAATACTCCCTGAGATAAGACAATCTATAAAAAATATTACCTAAGATGTTGGTGTGCAGTATTATTTGTATTTCTGGTTATTCGTGGGAGTACATATTTCAGTCTTTTAATACATTTTTATCTTTGAGCATTTAAAGAAACTATTGGCTCTATCAGAATGCAATAATTATATAAGAAATGTGATATAAGTTCAAATACTGAGGGGGGGGAAAGGCTTTTATCAATATCAAAAATTAACTTCAAATTATATTAGATCTTCCACATGACATTATAATAGTATATATATTCTATATACAGCATAGAATAGTATAAGAGTGCATATATCTTTTTTTCTAGTATATATATAATAGTATTATAATAGTATTTGATTAACACTGCTTAGCAGAATCATGAAGTCCACTGATTGACCAGGAAGTTCTGCTGTGTGAAATTGAAAATTGAGAAATTGATTACACTTTCAAACATGGAACACTCATCAAACTTAATAATATATTGAAAAAACATTTACAATGAATACAGACAGAACAATGTATTCTGCTTCTAAGGCTAGATACTGAACAAAGTAGGATGGGACTTTTTCATCTGTACAGAATTTCTTGATACTCTGCAGAGAGCACATTAACATCTCTAAACTGCCCTTTTCTATGCATTTATCTCTTGCCTCCTTCACTGGGTGGTCCAAGTGCACACACACAACACCATGCTTGGATCCTGAAGAATAAAATAGTCAAGCCAATCAAGGCTGGAAAGGCTGAGCTCTAGAAATTCCTTTCCAGAGGCTGGATCCTGACCATGGTTAAAGGATGAAAAAGAAGGAAGGGAAAAGTTAGGGGAAGTGGTGTATTTCTGCATGCCACAGAGGCAGCACAGCTTACACCGTGTACTGCTCTGTTTGTCTTGGCAGATCTGGGTGCGCGGATCTGGCTGTGGGCGGGATTCTGCCAAGGATGGTCAGTGTTTGACTCACACCATGTTTAGGTCTCTAGTTATGCGTTTGTCTCTCATGTGCCTCTCTCTGCCAGTCCACAAAACAATGGCTTCCTAGGCATTTCTATTCTCAACATAAGAGAAAACAGTAATGTAAGCAGTATGACCATGTGCTAAATGTTTAGTTGAAGCTGCGACATCCAGTGTATTAGAGATTTTGTCTGTAAGCCAGAAAGAAAATATAGACATAACAAAGAAGCCTTTAGTGATGATTGCTGTCACAAAATTAGATCAGAAAAAAAAAATTAAAAATATACTCTCTACCACAATGGAATACAACATTTTATTGGTACAGGTTGCAAGGTTTCATGGCATGCAGTGCAGGATGTCTCATGGTGATGCTGAATGCATTTCATGACCTGGTTTTGGCTGCTTCTGGGACATCCTCTCTGTAGCTGCATTTGTGTGCTCTACTTTCCTCTTCATTTAGAAATAAGGCACACGTTGCAGAACATTGAACTCCCATCTCATACCTCTTCTAACCATCTCTGTCCAGTTGTGTTCTCTTGTCCCTCTGATGATGCAAAAGTCAAATGGAAATGTTCAAATAACCATAGTGAGTTCTATATATTTACACTTGTTGCAAATTATCAGCTAAAGATTCTTTACATCTGCTACACATTTTAAATGTTTTGTTTATGTGGATGGATAAAGTTAATTGATTGTTCTATGGACAGACAGATTTAGAGAAATAATCACGATAATTCCATTTGCTACCTCTGAGTTCTGGATTTTACATTTCGATCTCTGAAGTGTTTCAATATGAATAAAACTGCAAGCATAAGTAAATTTCTTTGTTTGCTATGCATCTGAGGAGGCTTCTAGCATAAGCTGATTACAGCAGGTACCTGGACTATTTTGCTTTTATGAAAAGAAGCAAAGGTAAATCCATCCTGCTTCAAAGATCTGTACTGTCAATGCACTGAAATTCCACCTCTGTCTCCTTCAGAAGCAATGCCACGTTGCAAATCCGTTGTGCACTGAGATGCTGGGACTGTAGAAGAGCGTTTCTGCTTTTACTGAAGTTCAAGTGGTCTGTTGTGAGAAGCCTCTCAAATGCATAGACTCTTTCACTTTCTGGGGCTAAATGTGCTGATCCAAGTCCAGAACCAATTGTTTAAGCATTGTGTTGGATGTGTAATCTCTTCCTCTCCACATTGTTTATGCCATTGTGTGTTTCACTCTCTGTATATCTTCCCTGGTTCCTCCCAGTTATGCTTTTGCTTTGTCCTATAGTCTGCTAAAACCCTTACAAAGTTTTCACAGCATTTCTTACACTCTTTCATGTAACCTGTATTTTAATGATCTCATGCCCTCTTTCCCCCCTGCTGTTACCATTTTTATTTTCCTGTCCACTTTGTGAGCGGAATGTTCCATATCATCATTTTTATTCCACTGTGTTTTCTTCTTTTAGTCAAGCAGTTTTCTGTTCTTCCCTGTAGAATTACACTTTATGACTACCAGGCCATGTGTAGGACAAACAAAGAGAGTAGCGACAGTGCCCATAGCTTACTGGACGTAAGTACAGCACATCTTCTGAGCATCTTTCCATGCAATCCTCAAAGAAAATCATTGCAAATATCTCATGGCCATTGTAAGTCTGTTCTTTTGATTTGGAATGCTTACAGCTCTCGTGTTTATCCCAGAGCATTCTAAGAAGGGTTCGTTACAAACTAATGTAAAGTGTTCTGTTTTTTCAAGTTCAATCATTTTAATGCTGGGCCACCATTTTTGAGGTTCTGTCAGAATGTTTTTTGCATTGTATGAATCTGCCTGCTAGGGAATTTTTACATTTGGCAATAGACTGTGTTTTGTCTGGGGGACTGGAATCACATATGCCTCTTCTCTTCAAATTACAAAATTGAGATTTTTTTTTTTATACGAAGGGAATGGTTCATTGACAAGGCATACAAGTCAGTGATTTTAACAATTTATTTTTCTTAGTATTTAAACATATCTTTTGAAGTAGAATTTTGATGCATTTAAACCCTTGTGTTGCAATTTGAGTACAAACCCTGTCCTTCTGCTAGGGTTGATTAGAGACAATCTGGGTCTTGTCAAGACAACGCTTCCTTATTGCTAAATCCTATATCAGGGTAATAACCACAAGGATGCTTTGTAACCATGCATCCATTTTACTGATTGCTATACTAATCTATCAGAACTGATCAGGTGTTAGAAGTTTTGCATATTAAAAAGGAATTGTTTTCACAAATGGATGACAGTAATAGCATGAAAAAGTTCTTAGGCAAAGAGAATAGCAGCAAAACACTGGCAGTTTTCCAGTCTGGAAAACTTACCTGATACTATTTTTAAATGTACATCGAACTAGGAAAATATAGATCTAACTAGGAAAAAAAAATATAACCCTTTAATAATGTTGTACTTCTGGAGGTGTTTCCATTTACATATTTACATGACCCTGTTTTTCATATGCCTGGACTTACAGCATTTATCAGTTTGTTATCCAGTAAAGGCTGAACCCAAAAAAGACCATCTTCACATCATAAATACTGGACTGCAATGCGACCTAAACTAGTGAAATGGAACAGGATGCTGTGAAACACATTTGCATGAAATATCTTAAAATATATTACAACTCTTAACAAAAACCTTCTATCTAAAGACTTGGGGCTTCAGTCCAGTTTGCCTAAGCACTCAGCATGTAGAGCTGAAGCATTATCCCTTAAAAAGTGGGCTCTAATCCAAAAGATATTTTTTTATTATTCCAGATTTTGTCCAGGATATCTGGGGAAAAAACCCTGCGTCTGTTATGGGATCCACTGAGACATGTCAAGGTTTTTTTTTTTTTTTTAATTTAAAGATAGTCAAGCTCTTTAAACCTCAAGTGAGTTTTGGTGATCCTCAGTATGAAAGATGAATAGAGTTTTAGGTTATGATTTTCCTGTTGATTCAGTCACTTCTATCAACCATGAATATTGAGAAAGTATAAAGAGAACTTGCATTAAAGACAGGTAGGGCTGATTCCTCATTTTTCTTGGGTTTGTGCCCAGTTCTTAAATATCAGGTTATTAGGCAGTATCCAGTAAAATTTCTGCTCAAGCAAAAGGTTTGCTTACAAATGTTTTTCCTTTCTTTTGAGAATTATGGTTTTAGAAATACAGGAATAGAGACAGGGACAAGATGGAAACTCCCTAAAAAGTTCCTATTCTAAACAGCATAGACATGGAGAAGAGGCATCAAAGACTCTATCCCAGCCTTCTGGATTGTGGGAGTGAGATAATAAATTAGGCATGGACTAGACTTACAGATCGCTTGGTCCATTTCTTTCTCAGAATAGTATTGCTTGGTAACAGCTATCCAGATACTTTGTTATTTAGTACTTCTTTTGTTTCAATTGGTCCAGGACTTACATGAATCTCCATAGAACCACTTTGTTGGAAATGTAGCAGCGCCAAGGAGCCGCAGAACAAAATAATTTTGGCTCTCAATGGTGGTTTAAATATGTAGAGAGAATAAAACTCCTGCAGTTTTTGTTGTAGTTTTTCAACGAACCATCTGTAAGTGGAAAAGGCTCTCAAGTAAAATCATATTTCATGAGACTGCATTTATATCAATGTAATGACATGTTTTTTTCCATTGGAATTTCAAATCAAAATATTTTTTCATTTTCTGTAGACAGTAATGATTTTTTTCAGATACATTGGGGTTTTAAATTTTAATTAATTTCTAATATGAAAATAGTTACTAAACCACATGGTATATTTTACACTAAATAAGTATTCTTCATAAGTAATAACAGAGATAGTGTTTTACACTAAATTTGGCATTATGAAAACAAAAGTATACAGCAAATTTGATTACTTGGGCATGAAATTACAGGTTTTCTGATTTGGAATGAAAATATGTAAGATGTCCCACAGAGCTGACATCTTCTTCTCTTTCCACTCTAGAAAAGTCTTGTAGTTCTTTATGGTTTCCTATAAGGCAGGGTATTACAGGTGAAAATCTTTCCTGTCTCAGACATTGTGCATTCTGCTGTATTGTGATCTCAGCCTTCCATGGCATTGACTGAGTTTCTGGATCTGCGAGTCCTCAGCCCTGCACAGGAGCTTTCTCTGTGGGCCCTGAAAATGTTAGATATCCTGTTACTGCTCTGCCAAACAGCACTGCTTCAGTGACTGCTGGTTTGGGGTGGTTAAACATGATTTTAGCTATCTGAGGAGTTCTGTCGTTATGATTTCTATTTGTTAAAATACTTTATATTTAAAAGAGTCTGCAGAATTTTATTCAACTAGGACATCCTAACGAAGATGAGGGAGACGAGGAGAAATTCCAAATTTCTGGAAGCTGGCTTTTCTGCTTGATTTTTGTTCATGGAAGATTAATGTTATTAATAGTCTTTTCAAAAATGAAATCTTCAGAATGTATTAGAAGTACTGTAAACAGAGGATTTTCAAAGGATTTGCTGTATTTGTTATGATCCAGAAAAACAGAGGGAGGAGGGAAAAAACTTCCTAAAGTGCTTACAACTGGACTGTCAAATGACACAGATAAACCTTTAGGTAAATTCAGACTTCAGAAGCTTTTTTGAGCCTAATGAGGCTGAGGTAATGAATAGAGATCTGCATTCTAGAGAGGCAAGCCTGTGAACTGCAGCCCAAGAAAAGCTCGTATTATCTACGTGAGCTATTCCTCCAGCAATAGCCTGGGAAATAGGAACCCCTAGAGGTTAAAGATTTAAGAATCATTTGCAAAAACTTTCCTTTTCCCACTGATAATCTGTGTATAGGACAAAGTATGATAAAAAGGAAATTTCATTATTGTACATTGTAATAATCAGTGTAATAAAATTTCTTGATCATTAACAAAGGGGGGTTTATGCTCCACATGCATTTGAATATCCAAAGCATTATTTTTATATGAAGAATTCATTTAAGATATGAATGCTACATGTTTTGCCTTTTTATTAAATGAGTTGTTTCTCTTCAGCCTTATAATGCCTTCTTTGCTGCAGTAAAGTGGATTATGACTGAACTTGTCTTGTAAGTAGATTTCACAAGAATGTGATGAATATTTCTGTGAATTACTAAATATTTGTCATTTTTAATATTAATATTTGTACATTTTGCATTTTATGTGCATTGTGTTGCTTTTCTTACATGATTTTAAATATAGTAATATTTATCAAATTTTTTTTCCCAATTTTGCGTTTTTAAAATCTGAGAAAATTTTGGCTGTATAATTGCAGTTTCACTTTTATTGCATTCATGGTCTTCACTTATATCTACATGTCTTAGTTTAGCAGATCACAATAGACAACCCAGATTTCTTTCTGTGGTTACTCTTAAATTTTGGATACATGACTGGCTATTTGTGATGCTGCTTGGGTGGGCTGCTGCCAGAAGAGAAACTTGTCTCCCTGACTCACTGTATTGTTTGTCACTTCATAAAATTCCGTTAGATGGACCCATTACGGTGCAGATAAGGTGTACTTGGATGTTGCTGAATTTTTCTATCTCCATTAATTCTTCTAAAATTCCCAGTTAATTCATAATGATCATTATCTTTCTGAGAAAGTGCCTAAGAAATAGCAATATCATATGGAGAAGAGGAAGCCTTAAAATGTATCAAGTTATTAAGCTATATGATTTATTATTCTTCTTATCTGAAAGCAGAACTGCAGATATAAAATGTGAATTTTATCTTTACTGACATAGAGCTGATTTTTTGCTTGTAGTCATTTTGTTTAATTGTAAATTGTATGAGCTTTTCTCAAAGTTCAGAATAAGAGTTAAGGAGAATTAACTGAATGGCTGCTGCCAGAGGGCAGAGATTGATCTGAAATGCCGCTTTCTAAGTGAATATCAGGGAAAGAAATTGTGTTAAAATAAGACTGATGCTACATATCACAGCTTTGAAAATGTTAAGAAACCTTCTGTGTTTATAAGTGTTGTAGGTTCATGGGCATATGATAAACTGAATGTTGGTTTCATTCTTTACTGTTAAAACAACTGATTGACTGGCACTTTTCAGTCCATTCTTCCAAGTAAATTGTGGTGTATTTTAGTGCTCTTTACAACTTAGTTAGAGTTGATTAGACAGTGGTAATTTTTTTTGCTCTTAGAAATAAAATGGCTTTATTATTTGAGTCTGAGAATTAAAAAAATAAACTATTTTATGGTACTGCTGTATGGTACTCAGGATAGTTACAATTCCATGGCATTTTACTAGAGTCAAAATACCCACATGATGAAGAAATAATGTTCAACAGCAAAAATAGTGTGTGGTGTTATGCTTTGAGAATTTTAATGGACACTTCAAATATAATCAATATTTTAAATTAAAAATGGGTAAATCTATGATTTATTGATGAGGTTGATTTCAGAGTAAGTTTTCAGAAGTAAAAAAAAAACAGTAAAAATGAAAATAGCAGTAGTTGCTAATCTCAGCGTTATGCCAGTAATTTGAATTTCGGTTCTGCGTTAGCTTTCATTTAAAATAGGATTAATGTTATCAAGCTACTGCTAGTTTAGTGTTTTGAAAACATTGTGCGGGGTAATGTAAAAACTTTAATAATTCCACCAGGTTCCTTGTGGAATTTAATCTATGCAGTTGGTGGCACTCCGATCTAACAGCTAAAGGTAAGTGTGATTTTTTTTTTTTCCTGGCATAACAGCAGATATGTCTAGAGTAAATTGGACTTTGGAAATTCAGATGTCTATGCAGTGTTTTGGATTAAATAATAAACATCTGATAATAGTTTTACTCCCATTTCAGCATCCTCTTCTTTATTAATGTTTCCTAAAACACAAGAGAATTAAGATATTCTATGAATAACCACTAAATGCTTGTGTGCACTTTAGGAATGCAGTACACTACTATAACAGAAAAATTTAAACAGTAGATAATGTTTAAATATATTTTTTTAAAAGAATTCTCTTCCTTCCAAAACAATCTTTTTGAATAAAGCAATTACACTGACATGCTTTATTTATACAACTCTTTCTGGGTTTTTTTCTAGAGCTGCCATAAAATGTAGTGAAGTTGCTGTGCTGGAAAATGCCATTTCAAAAAAAGTGTACAAAAATTTGACCATCTCTATTATTTCATAAAAAGATAATTTTAAAGCTCAAGATAGTAGATTTAATCCTACAAAAGGCTGGTCTGTATTTTATTTTATCATTCCATTCAAAATAGACATTTAAATGTATTAAAATTCAATTTACTCAGAATATTTTTTTAAAATGCAGAAGCTTCATTTGAAATAACTAAAAATTTTTGTACTTCCACTAAGAATGGGAAGTTTTCAGTGTAAGCTGTCTTTTTATTTTTTAACAGACTCTTTATGGCCTTTTCAGTGTTCTGAGTGTTGCTCAGAAGTAAAGGGCCACTTTACAAGAGCAGCGCTCTTCAAGTGACAATTTAACAGCCAAATTTTGCTGTGTGTTGTTGACTGGTACAAGGATCTAAACTGAATTCTTCAGCTTCATGTTTGCATATTTCTTAGCAAAGCAGGGGATAAAATTGCTGCTTTAGGCTTCATTTAATATTTGCATTGCCTGGATACTAGGCTGTCTTTATGCCAAAATAGTATTCTGTCTGAAGCTAAAATACCAGTCAGGCCCCTAAAAACCAAGACCAACAGTTCAGTTCCCTTGGCATGAAGAGAACCACCTCTAACACTGAGGCTGTGAAGGACAGCCAGGGGTGCTGTGCTAGACCCAGAAAATGGAAAACTGTTCCTTGAGGAATGGCAGTTGTGCCTGTCCTAGTCCTTGGTGTTTGCAGAGCAGCCAAAGCAGCCAGTGTAGGAAATAAGTAAATTTTTTTCAAGTGTGCTGTACAAATATGCATTAATATATCCTGACATGAAACATCCAGTGGCACTTGCGTTGTATGCTAGAGAAAATATTTTTCAAACACATCCCTCTTCATCTCACAAAAATTAATGTCTGATTTGTATTTTAAGAGTGCACTCATTACAGAAGAGGCCATAATAACATGCAAACTTCCTTTTATTTAAAACAAAACTATCAGTACAGCACTTTGATGGACCAGTATTACTGGGAAGTTTCCATTAATGCTTCAGTTGACAGTGAAGTTTCAATTTCACAAAGTCACTTGCTCCGTTTCTTTGATGAGTTAAGAGTACTGGAAATACCCCCTCATCACGCTCATTGGAATGTCAATGCTTTTAGGGTAGTGCTTGCCCAGCTCATATCTGGTTAGGTAGCAAGGGATGGTTGTTTGGAAGCAGCATATTTTAGGAAGGAAAAGCAGAAGATATTTAACAAGAGAGCCGGAGAGAAAAGCACATACTTAGGTATGTTCTTCTGCAAACGCTATGTTACAACTAAGAGTTGTAATATTTGCAACTGCACTATGTGAAATTAAAATTAATAAACTTGCACATTTATTTTTTACTTAACAATTATTATAAAGCTCAGAAAAATATATATATATATCAGTTCCTCAAGTGGAGGAATTTTTTTCGTACTCAAATTGTGATATTAATAGAATATGATACACTACGAAAATGCTGGAGGGTCCACACACACCTGCCCATTTGCCAAACCCTACTACGGAAAATACTTCTGCACAAGATCTTGTAATTGCAACCCCATTTGCAAATGAGAGAGAAGAAACCCTAAACCTTTGACAACTCCATCAACTTCTGGATTCTAGTGAGGTGCAGGAAATCTGAGACCAATGAATCTTTGTCATGCTGTTACACAAGCCATATATTGATACAAATGAGGGTAGACTCAAACCACAGGTGATAAACTCCAGTCATTCTTGACAACAGATAAGGAGAACAGAAAATGGAAGACATGCAGTAGAGCTAGTGAGGCAAATTTTTAAGAAATACTGAACTATTAAATATGTTGCAACCATAGTGAAAACATCAGAAATAAAACTTTTCTGACCACCTTTAGTACCTTTGAGATCTGTGCATTTAGTGGAATAATTTTTTTTTTAATTATATGCAAAAACTGTGAACAGTTCAGAAATGCATGCCCTGGTGTGATTGGAGGTGCAGATGTGGTCGCTCCTCTGACACTGCTCAGTGGATGCACCACACATTCTAACACAGATCATCTCCAGAGGAGGGTCTGTCGAGCCCAAGAGCTTGTTCAGTGTAATCTATTTTTGTCATACCTCATCTTGTTTTCCGGCTTAGCAATTAGTTTAAGATAGGGTTAACATTTGTGCTGATGTGCAAAGTGTATCTCTGTGTTTAGGAACAATGAAGGGGTGGGGAGGAAAAAGAAAGGGGATGAGGGAGAAACACTGTGCGACAGATACTTCAGTGTGAGAGTCAGAAGAGCTGTTGTCCTGTAGTTTGACCTTGAACCAGCCCCACTGCTTCCTGGTAACTCAGTTTCCCACTCTTTACGTTGGAAATAGTGAAGCTTTTTCCTTGCATTGCAAGGACTTCAAATTAAAGATGCTATGGAGTCTTTCAATTATTATTATAAATTATTTTTGGAAGCAGATAACAAGTCATGCTGTTGGGTAAAGTAACTCTTCTGCCTCTCCCACCCACACAGTTATTTTAACCCTCCAAAGATTCCCAAGCTGTAATACAAAATAGATGTTTTGGCTTCAGTAAAATATGCCACAATTTACATATCAAATAAATGTAAACTGCCATGAATAAAGGTTAGTGGTGCACAGCATCACTGAGATAAAAATGATAATAAATCTATCTTGGATCCACACAGAAAGAATAAAAACTCGTGCATAAATGTAAAGTAGGTTGGCAATGGCTAAACCATTAATAACTACTTTAACAGTGATGTCTTGCAAACTTACATTCCATGGATAAACTTTTTTTTTAAAATTTAATTGGAAAAATAGTGTTATGCACTGCCTAGGAAATCTCACAGGGTGGCAGAAGCTGAGTAACATTTCCATCTCTGTGAGCTCTGTAATACAGCATTTCATGTTGTTCACAATTTTGTGTGCTGTTCTTCTCATGTTAACATCAAGATGTTTTTTCCTGTGCCTATAGCGCAGAGGTTGAAACAAACCCTAGAGCCCTGTGATACTGAATATCCAGCCTTTGTTTCCGAGCGCACTATAAAGGAGACCACGGGGAATATTGCTTGCGATGACTGTTTCAAGTAAGCCCTTTCAATTTTATTTATACAACTGTTTGTGACAAAGCAATAAAACTGAATTATTCAAGGCTGTGCTGAAGAACGTACAAGTCTGTTGTGTTTTATCCTGTGTACTGACCTCTGTCAAGGTGTCATTTCTCCTGTTACAGGGGTCACTTAAAAGTTTGATGCTCTTAAATTAAAGCCGTGCCTATTATTTTCTACCAAAAAAATGTAAAAGCAGTAGAGGCTTATGTTAATTTCAAATGGTGAATGTTTTAATACTTTTCCTAAATGCAGGCAGCATTCTAAGGGCATAGGCTGTAAGATTTAGATTCAAAAGGTAAGTGCTGTTCAGTCTCCTGTCCAGGAGTGAAACCCTGCTGGATAGGTTAGGAATTCCCTTGTGGTACAGTGAGATCTGGTTGTTTTACTGGACTTTCAAACAGAGTTTCCTTCTTGGAACTGTCAGTCTGAAAGAGTGGGAGATGATTAAATCTATTCTCCAAACTTTCAGTGCTGGGAAGCTGAGTTAATAATAACAAATCTCACAAGACAGTGCTGTAGTGTCATTTCTACCAGTGCTGCTGTAAACTTGTCCCTTATAGGGCTAAAAAAAGAGGAAGACTTCAGTCTAGCTTTACTCTTTCACACTGAAAATGTATTTTCTCTGTATTTTGTGCCCATGTGCTGTGACATTTTGATGTAGTTCTGGTACATTTTAATTGTGGGACTGCATAGGTATTGCTTATGCAAATTTCTGTGCTTTGATAAATCTCTTAATTGGATTTCCTTTATGCTGAGAGGTTGTCATCACTAGGGAGATTAATATTTACAGCAATAATTTGTCTATCAATTTGAATGTCAGGAAGAATTTATAAGTTAAACAAAAATTGGTACAGCTCTTCCTTTCCAGGCTAAATGAATATGCAATTAGCAAATAAAGGTGAAAACTTCACTTTGAAGTCAATAGGTGTGTTTCTGGACTTAGTCCTAAATTTTCTTCTTGATATTTTCATTACTTTAAACAGGAAATAGGAGTAAGTGCACTGGAGATAAATTTTAAGTGCTAATATTCACTATTCATTTGCTTCTGACCAACTTTTAAGTAGAAGGAAATTGTTAATGTCTAGTATGAATAATTGGTTTTATATGGCTTTGTGGAATAGAAGCATGAGAGGACTTTGTAAATTGATGCTCTGGAACCCTTATAAGTGCAACAATAGGTCCCACTGCCTGAAAAGTACAAACTCAACAAAATCAAGCTGTGATTTTTCCACTTGACATATCAAATACAATGAAGGTTACACTGCTGTGATTGCTTTGTGCCAGCACTGTAGAATTTAAGCAGCCTTATTTTGTGATAATTTAATAGAAGGTTACTGAGAACTTGTGGAACAAATTCTCATGCAATCCTGGAGTTGTTCCAGGCCAGGTTGGATTTGGGTTTTCAGCACCCTGCTCTAGTGGAAGATGTCCCTGCCATGGCAGGGGGGCTGGAACCAGATGTCTTTAAGGTCCCTTCAAACCCTAACCATTGTATGATTCTGTTTAAATATTGCAAACAGACATGATTCCATGCAAAGAAGATTAATTTAACAGGACTAGGTTTTCTCAAAGGAGTGCAGATTTTAGTCTGTGTTCCTAGGTAACTTCAGGTCAAAGGAAATAAGTTTCAAAAATAATACAATTCTGCAATACTTGGAAAGCACCAAGTTGGAAACTGAGTTTAGTGAAAATTATAGCATTTCAAAAATAATGCACTAAGATCTTTTTCATAGAAAAACATTTTGTGTTCCACAGTGGAAAAAAAAATAAAAGAAAACCCTGTAAGTTGCAAACTGATCTCAAGGCACCCATTATTTTTCTCCACAAGCAATGGCAAAACCTAAAGAAATAATCCAGAAGAACTATTAGATTCTCATGGGAAAGTTGTTCATTATACCATTTACCCACTGTCATTAACAATCTACAAATTGCATCTAAGATTGCAGACTGCATTGGATTCCAAATATTTTTGTTATAACCCAGGACACTTTCTGCAGAACAGCTAAGGAATTTGACCCAAAGTCCTTTGTAGACCTATATCTTCTGACCCAGTTTTCTGTTTCATAGCCTCAGTACCAATAAATATTTTTACAAGCAAGTGTATTGCTTAATATTTGTAATTTAAGAATGATGGGCTCAATCAGTCAGAATTTAGATTCAATCTTTTATACAGCAAGTGTGGAGCTGACACTGTGTCCGATGCTTAACCTGTGCAGCATCACTTTCAGCCAGTTGGATTATTTTCTCTGTCCTCCTTGGATCCTATTATAGGTTAATCTGTGATATATAATTGCAAAATTTATTGCAAATAGAAGAAGATAATTGTTAATATTTACCTGATTATGCACCCCATGGAATACTGAAAAATTACTTGAAAGACACTAGAAAAGTCAGTAGATTGTCAACATGTTTGCAAACAAAAGTTGTGCAAATACTCTGCTTTAAGCAAGTTTGTGTCAAAAGATACCCCAGTCCCTGGCTTTTGTTCCTGCAGTGTCAGGCACTACTATAGAGCCCTCGTCTGAAAGAGGAGACTAAAAACAGTCTCTTAGTGGAAGTAAAAACGATGACGGATGTTAATTGAAACCATATAATGTTACCTAGATAAGACATTTTGGGGCACAAATACTGTGGTTTTTGCTAACAAAGTCACAGTCATAGCCAGTAAGGTCACAGGGTGAGGGGCAGAGGCTCAGTTTTATTCTGTCCTGGGTGTGCTGTTAATGATCTTGTAGAAATACTCTGCCCATGCAAAGAGGAATAGTTACCAACTACAGTAATGAAAGTTCATAAACATTTCCAATCATAAATTTAATTGTGGGTACTTGGATTTAACTTGAAGTATCCTAAAATAAATCACACAGTAGAAAGGACTACCTGCTAATTACTTTTTAAATAGCTGGCTTAAGTTTTCAGTCATCTCTGGGAACTCATTCAATGGAAGGACACCTATTCACTTAAGCAGGCTTTGAGTCAGGCACTAAATATATACAGGCACATAAAATGCACTCCCTATATGTAAACTTATCTCTTACAAGCAAACTACTTTGGGATAAATTGCAATGTTTAAAAACTATTTTCAAAAATATAGGTTTTATTAAGAAAGCAGGAGCCTAAAAGAAAATAAGAATTAACATAAGAATGTCATTAGGGTCAGGGTTTGGCTGTCCCACCCCATAATTTGTTGTTACTCAATATCCCAATGATTATTAAATTAATCTGTTATTTAAACAGCACTCAAAAACAAGTCAACCCACATTTTCTAGGCACTGTCAACAAAAGAGAAAAACTGGGATTTTTTGAAAAATCTGAAATGGTTTCAAATTTTCCTGTAAGCTATTCCTTTTTTGAGCAAAAAACATAAAAAAAAAATAGACCCTATTACTTCTGAAAACTTGTAGACTGTTCTATCGCAGCCTCAACACTGAAAGTAATTAATTGCTAAAAAGAAATATTTTTTCTTTATCAGTCTCAACTGGCACTCTTTCTATGGAGTCAAAACTACACTAATGACAGATGTACTTGGTAGGGGCTTTAAAGGTGGTGTGCTGCTCAGAGATGAGTTTCTGATTAGACATCAAGCTTGAAGTTTTAGACTATATAAATATCTCAGTGCTGCTGGTAGTTTTATGAAGTATTGCCCCAATATTTTAGCCAATTTTAAATACAAGCGTGCCAACCAATGCTCTTCAGCAACGCTCACTGGGTACCTCAACAGATTTTGCCTTCTGGGGATCTCATCATAACAAAATTTAGTTGCACTAAAGGAGTCTAAGAAAAACATCCTTAGAATGTCAAAATTGTTATAAATTAGAAAGGATGATGACTGTTGAGATACTTGATCAGAAAATATTTGCCAGTCTTTTTAGTATATCCTCCCATCTCTTTGTAGAATAAACAAAAATGTTTTTGTCTAATTGCAATTCTGATTCATGCATGAAAATTCAAATTTTTTCATTAGACTTAATTTAGGAAAATGCCTAATTAAGTAGGTTAATTTCAGCTGTAACTGCTGTGAAGCTGAGTATAGTAATTTAGTCATCTGACTATTTATAGTTTAAGCATATATGTTAAAATTTCAAAGTTGCAAGGAGCCAGTTGAGTGCATAGTTGCCAAATTTATGTATTCACTGTAAAAACTGTGGGTATACAGATTAGGCAGCAGTGCATAGTCAAATGGTCAAAAATTTGCCCTCTTAACCTCTCCTGTTCATGTGTGATGACATATTAGACTTGGATGAAGATCAAAAATCTGGCCTTACTTCCAAAAAATCCCCCTTCTCTTTTAATTGCAGCACTCATGGGTCTACAAGGTCAATACCAAAACCCCGATGAAACTGTTTTGTTTCCAGTTGATCCTTTGTTGACAATCTTAAGGCACAAAGAGGAAAGTAAATATAAGAAAGCCATATTGTCACTGGAGAAGCAAGGAAGTATTTAGGTACAATCATCCTAACCCTGGGAAAGATTTATGTGTGTTTTAATTATACCAGATATGAAAGATGAATGCACTTACTTTACCTTGTTGGGCATCACATGTAAATTGCCTGTTAAAATGTATAGGAACAACTTATTTGAATAAACACTGTCCCATGTATCATCTATTTGTCCCACTAGAGTGTTAGTAAGCAGACATTTAGTTAACAAGGAAAATCATCAAGAAACCAAATTGTTTCTCTTGCTTTTTCATAGACTGGGCATTGAATGCTGTTTATTGTCAAGAAAAGAGGTAAATGACAGTTAAAGTGTAGTTCAGGATGACACTGAGCCCTTCATGTGGATTTATAATGGCAGATTTCAGACTTGGCCACTAAATACACAGATTTGGCAGTAATAGATAAATAACAACACGAATTAGATGCAGACTGCTCAGGACATGAGTATATATATTAGTGTCAGGAGTGGTGCAATCTGCAGACGTTAAAATGGTAATGGTTTTTAAAACCCACTTAATCTCAAGACATACCACAATTTGCTAAAATATTTCCGCATTTCTTTCTCAGTAGAAGCTTGCCAAACTGCTGTACTTGATCATGTTTAGAATGTGTAAATAAATACACAGTTCAATTTCCCATGAAATAAATAATCATTTGCCTTTTCAGATGTAGTTAGTTTACTTCTAAACAAACCAGCTTGCCACATAAACCAGCCAAAGCATCAAGGGCCAATTACTTCTCTTTCGGAGCTCTATCAATGTGTATCAGAATGTCCCTATGTCTATCCTGGAGCTGTTAGGGCAGTAAATTGTTGTCAGTCTTCTAAAAGACATTTTGGATTCTGTTCTTTTTTCTGTATCCACCTTTTATGATCCTGAGGGAAGTGCTCTCTCTATTTCCCCACCCTTTGATTTTGTATGTTTTGCACTGTTACTTTTCCAGCAGCTGTGCCCAGTACCTGCGTGATGACGCGCACGTGAATAGTTTTGACCTGTGCCCATGTTGGGTCACAGGTGTGCTGCAGTCAAACTGCTCTGGACTGCTCTTAACAATGCTGAACCGACCCTGATTTCTGAGAGCTTGCTTAGATGTGTATGGAGCTAAAAGAGTATCTTCAAGGGAAACTGTATTTTGCATGCCTCAGTGGTTCATTGTTGAAGTCTCAAGGATCACAATCTAAGTATATGGAATTATCTTGCACCTCTCTTTTGAAAAGCAGATCTTCCAGACTTGCAGAATACTTAGGGTTGTTAAAAAGTCTTTAAATTTGAGGCAACAGCAGTATTTCTAGAAACTTATTTTAGCCAAAACCCCAAAACGCTAGAAGATCCAAAAATATATTTTCCTTGTTCTTTCCTAGTAAAAAGTATCATATTATGCAATTTAAACTGCTAGAATTGTTTATTAAAGGTCTTTATACTTAGCTTAAAATGTTACATTGTGTGTTACCCACACTTCTCCACTTGCAAGCTGAGTAACTTTCTCTACTTCAAAGGCACCAGTGATTATAATGTTTGTCGTGCAGGTGTAATTTAAAGTCACTGTATGGGCAATTTAACTCTACCCTTTGATAATGTATATTTTGAATGTCCAGTTCAGGAAACACTGTAAATTACTATTTTCATTTAAGAAAAAAGATATATATAAAATAATAGGTCAAGACATATCTAAGTTACCAGGCAGGTCTGTGCCTGCCAGTCATCAGTTTACAAGCCCTTGGACAGTTTTCAAGGCTGGAGAATTTCTGTTTGCTTGGAGATTTTGGGTTTTTTTCTCTTTTTTTTTGTTTCAGAACTTTTTTAGTATGCTTGTTGAATTCTGGAGCATTTTAATTGTCTATACACAGAATGCCACCCTATGTCTCCCTGCGTAATCACTGTAAAATCTTGGAAATTTAGCAAAAATGAAGCTTAGCTATAGTTTTTTTCTCACGAGTAGGATGAGATGCGCACTCTTTCTCTTAACTCTTCACTTCTAATGAAACCTCTACAGGGGAATGTGATGATCTGCACCCATTTACTCTTCATAGTTAAAATCAGTACTCCATTAAAATATAAATCATAATCTACTTAAAAGTTGGCTTAATTTAACGTTTTGAACAAGCATTAATAAATATTAACAAAATTATAGATAGTAGCTGATGCAATAAAAGGATGCTTTGTAATGACAAAATTTAAAAAGTCATATGTATGCCATAGTATACAGAACTGGGTAATATATATTAGTTTTATATACCATGGCTTGGGAGAGGAAAAAGTTATTGCAATTGAGAAATTTTGCCATGAATTTTTAGAGCTGGGCACACTTGTGAAGAATTGCTAATACTAGAACAATAATTTTAGTTTATGATATATTCATATTATAGGCAGATGATAAAAAATGCAAACACGTCTTAGACATCTTTACATGGAGCACTTTCCTTTTTTAAGGGTTTGGGATCGTTTAATGGATGTTTTAAAGCCTTTAACTTAGAAAAACAACATGAATCTTAAGATTTGAGATCCAGGCAAGGAACATTTGTAGATTATATAAAACAATACAGAGTTTTAGCTGGCTGTGGAAAAGATGGCACATAGTGTGCTTAAGTCTTTCAGATGTGGTGTTCGCAATCATTGCTAAAGTTTATGTTAACAGAAATAAATTAGCAGCATTCTTGCAAAACACACTATGGGACACATCCAATGAGCAGTTTAGCTCCAGGATTTATTACTGTTTTATTGTGACTCTCCAGATCATTTCTGCTTTTAATGCTTCAGTTTCTGTTGTGCAGATTCTTGCTAGAGTCATACTGTAGATGAGACTTGATCTAAAGTTGTGGGAAAAGAGTAATTCCAATTCTTGCTATTCAAAAGTTCCTTCTACAATGTCATATCATATCTGTGAACCTTCCTAAACCAGAGTATATCAACTGGCTTTTTAATCTTAAAGTTCTATTTAGAACCTAGCTTAGAAATCATACAGCACTTTAAAAAACCCAATCTGAGATGTGTCTCAATACAAACCACAACTACTTGTGTAGAGCTAAAGAACTCTGCTAAAGACACATATATTTGCTAGCATGCTGTAGTGGAACTGCATTTTTCAACCTGGATATCATCTCTGAGCTCTCTGTTGTAGTCTTGTTGAGCAGGTGTCACTGTCAAAAGAAAAAGTCTTTAGGAGACCTCTGATATGATTTTCTTCGTGCTGATTACTGTCTCCTCTGTTGGTCCCTGTGAGCACAGAAGCAGGTACCCACCCTGCTTGTGGACACCCACGTATGTCACACTCAACTCTGGTTTGTTCAGGGGTATGAATGCCGACAAATATTTCAAGTCTGTGGGATTTCTGGTCTCAATGTCTTTGAAAAAATTTGCCAGTACATTTTAAACCTGGAGGTCTGAAACTCTCCGTTATCCTCATACAGGAGGGTGGCTGCAGTAGAAAGGTTATGAACAGTCCAGTGCCTCATTACACTAAGGATCCTAAGGGCTGTACACACTAAGTTTTTGGACATTTGCAGCATTCCTAACATGCAGTTGGTCAAGTACTCTTATCTGAGCATCAGTTATTTGAGAAAGAATCCCCTCCTGGTGGGGAGTGAGTGAGGATGGCACTTCCGGGGGATCTTGTCTGAAGCCGAGAAGTTTAAAACCATGGCACATCTCTGTGGGGCTCTGAGCCTTCAGCAAGCACAGGAACACTGAGGGTGACACTGCTCACCTAAATCCTCAGTGCTAAACTTTGCTGTAAGTATGTTTGCAGTGATACCAAATTGTACTACAGTCAGTCAGGCTGTATGTGGTGGCAATATTTTGCTAGCATGAGGTCAGGATCCAATTACAAGCCTAGGGCTGAGAGTTTATCTGCCTCTTTTCATGTGAGCAAACCATTTATATACTGGTCCTGCTCTCAGATATGTTGTTATTGGCATATTTGTTATTTTTACAAATTGCATTAGATATTTCATTCTCTGTTGTCAATTATTTGGAAAAAAAAAAAAAAACAAACCCACGAAAAAAAACCCCAAAAAACAAGTGGCACAGCTTGATTGAGATATAAATGTTTCATTCATTCAATGCAAAAATGTGATAAGTGAGAGAGATGTGGGTTGGAAATGTGGCCAGCAGCCTGGAAAGCACATGAAACAGCAAAGTGGATATCTACACTTCAGTTGAATGCTTAAACTTTGTTCTAGACCATTAGGGTTGAATGTTTGCAACCAACAGTTATGTGAGTAACACATATTTGAGTGCAATGTCCACAATATTTTCCATTTACTCTGCCCTCATGCTGGTATATTTTTTTCTTTCTTTAAAAGATAAGAAAGATCACATTTGACACATGTGAAATGTAATCCCAAAGTTACAACTCATCTTAGTCTAAAATACTCCGAGTTCATTGATGGCAGTTTGCAGTCAAAAAATAACACTGAAATACCTGGTGGGAAAAGGCTGAGTTTACAGTGATGCTCAAGAGCCAGAGTGGCCACTGAGGGCTATCTGAGTTGAGTTCCATGGAAATTTAGACACTTCCTCAGATCTTTGTGCATTTGTTTAGGTTGCCAATTTGAAAGTATTGTCCTATGTTTATTTCAGTTTCAACTACTCACAGTGAAATTCTTCTATGCTTTGTAGGATTTGTCTGCCTGAGCAAAACAAGTGGTATTTAAAGGATCTTTTCTACTGTCACATAAAAATGATTGATATGATTATGTATGTGCAGGAGTGGCATTTGCCAACACAATACTCTGATATTGTACTCATAATTTGATTTTAAGTCCCACAGTCATCACTCTGACATTAAACGATAGTAACAGTGTTCCAATGGTCATTAAGGAAACAAATGGAAAATACATACACGGATATTTTTGCCCTTAAATCAGGCTGCTGATCCTCCTGAGCATTGAATTAAAAGTGAATCCAAACAGTGATTTAAATATGTGTATGTCTAAAATCCTGCCTAAGCCACGTGTTTGTCGTGACCACATATTCTACTGCAGTGTCTGTTGTTATAAGCACAGATATAACAGCACGGTATTTTTGTAAAATTAAAAGAGAATACTGATTGTAAAATACATCATATAGATCAGCAATTATTACTTGTAAGCAAGGTATTTTTAAAGCAAAGTGCAATAATGAAGTATTTTTGTGAGCAAACAAGAATTATTTTTTAACAGGAAACACACAGCATTGTTTTCAAAGAAGTTGAATTGCTTTTAGTGTTGCTGCTGTGTTCAAATCCTACCCAAGTTACAAAGAAATATCTTCCATTCTTCAGTATAATGGGAAGATATTCTCTCTAAATGTTCTGATCCCACAAGCATAGTTTTATCCTGTGTCTTCCGAGTTCCGTGCTGCTTGACATTAGTTCTGTTCCCTCCAACACTTTTCAGCCTTTGCAGCTCTTTGAAGAAAACAGGGAGCCATGGATCTGAAAATCAGAGATTTCTGAATGCCCTCAGGAGGTTCCCTGCCATTCTTTGTTGCTGAAACAAGTCTTGTAGCAGCGTCAGTAGCCACCAGCTAATGGCAGCAGGGCTGCAGGCCAGGAAAAGGAAAATAGTTTACTGCAAATGACCAAGAAATGGTGGTGTTTGGGATCCTCAGTCTGAATAACCCATTATCACTGTGCCCTCTTTACAGCTGCCTGGCCCACCCTCAGGCCCATACAAAATATGCTATGTTGAACCAGTTTCCTTAAGATTTACTGTGCTGTGGCTGTGGAAGTGACTGCTTATTAGTAGGGAAACCTCATGTCTGTGTTTGGTTTATATCCTGTCCAAAATTTAACACCAGTGGACAAGGAAATGGATTACCTCTCCTGCATGGAAATACAGAGACTGAGCTGCTCAACTGAAATATTGATTTCCTTTAATAGCAGATGCTGTACTCAAATAGGGGAGAGTAAACAACTTAAAGGTTAGATTTGCTTAGCTGGACGAGACACATCTCTGGCATGTCTGAAATAGAATTACCTTAGCTTTGCCTGTTACTGATCCAGCTATGCTAGGAAAGGAGAGGTGAAGCTGATAGCATTTCAGAGACAAGATGTTAAGCCTGCCACACACAGATTTTGAACCATATGACTGAGGTATTTGTAGTGAAGCAATGACCTGCATTAGAAGGGAAATCAGTGACTTACAGAAGTTCATGGTCTTCCAGTTGGCCAGAAAGCTGGACTTGGTCAGTCAGGAGATACAGCAGCCAGGAATAAAAAAGGGCACAGTTCTGCCTTGGTCCTGCTGTGCCTGTTTCCATCAACATGGGAAATGCTCCAAAATCTCTAAGGAGACAGACTGCAGAGACCTCATGGCAAAGCCACCTCCTGCAGCAGCGGATAACCTGCTTCCCTGTATCCTCTCCCAGAGGGCACTGTTGCTGCTTGTCCCATCACCCCTGTCCTTTCCTCCATCTTGGAACATCTTCCTCCCTTTCCAGAGAGGTTTGTCCCTCTCCCAGTTCCCTCACTAACACTTTGCCACCCCAGAGGTTCAGAGACAAAAAGATGAAAGAAAGAGAAAGAAGCACAGAGTGGAGAGAAGGCAGTGCTGCAAGGGTAGTGTCAGCTCAGTCCCTGCTCCTGTATTGTATATAATCTAATTACTTCTTCTTACAGAAGAAAATGATTCTTATAAAATGAAAAAGAGGTGACATTTTGGGAATTAGGTTCGGGGTTTTGATTTTTGGGGTTTTTTTGAAACATCGTCAGGGGAAGAAATTATTATAACAATAGAATATATATTATAACTCTTTAAAGACTGTTACATATGCAAATAAAAGGAAGAGATTCCAATTTAAATTTAAACAAAAAAAATCAAACAAACAAACAAAAGAGCCCCAAAAAAACAGATTTGAATGGAATGTGCTGGCTGTCTAAGAAGAGGTGTTGTAGCCCACACTTCTCTTTAGGTATCATGCATGTTTCACCCTGTTCAGGATTCATTTCTCTGCAGGATCACTGTCCATCCATTAGAAAGAAGGAACCTCCTGCAGAGGGTGACTTAGGTCCCCAAAGCCAGGCTCCTGCCCTGAATTATTCTTGAACAGTCTGTGTCTCTGCATGTCCTGGTTGGAGGTGATCACCCTTCTGATGCAGGAACCTGAGTTATGTGCTTAAAGGCAGAAGGTGTGATTGAACTACAGCATTAGCACTACAGTGCTGTTGTGATGCTTTCCAAGTTATAGGCTGTCTAAAGGAGTTAGAAAGAATTGATTATCTCTTGGAAGAGTCATTTAGTCACCAGACACGCATTAAAAGTGTGCTTTCTTATCATGCCTTCAGAAGCATGACTACCAAATATAATTATGAACACAGCAGCACTTGAAGTCCAAGTCTCTTTTTAATTGCACAATGAAAAATTAATTTTCAAGGAGCAGATTAATAAGTATTGCTTTTTGAGCAAATATTTGCTACTTCCAATTAAAACTTGAAGCTGTTTTTTTTCCCAAATCAATTTGCATTTTATTTGTGCATGTTTTTATATGGACCAAAACCAAAAGAGATTAAAAAGAAACAGATACTGTGTGTGCAACATGACAAAATTGTCATGTAACACTCTGACGCAAAATACAGAGTTCCTCGCAGACTAACTCTTTGTTGTTACTTTTTCTTCATTAACAAAATAGTTTGACATAACTAGATTTTCTTCCTCCCTCTCTCTCTACCCCTTTCAAGTATTAAACTTCTTCCTTCCTCACCTTCCCCACAAAGTCAAGAAACCGTTTGTTTTCAGGTCTGTTTTAAGCCTCTGAACTTGCACATCAAATAAACCAAGCTAGTTCCTCAGTGGATGAAAGATGGAGGGGAAATTATTAATGAGGTTCTTATTGACTCAATGTAGCTTCAACAGGAACCCCAACAGTTTATTCTGTTTTATATTTGGAGATATATGCAAGCCTATTCCTGTGCTACCCCTATCAAATGACAGTGATGATAATGCCATCAAGGAAAAGGATTCAAATCAAAAGATTTACACTACTTAAAACAAAAAGAGCTTTATCCTTTAAGTGTGAAACATTCTCCATAATAATAAGGCACTTAAACATAGACTTTCTTTTGATTGTTAAAGCAGCATTAAAGTCCAGCCAAACCCCTTACTCAGTCCTTGAGAGTTGGTTTCCATATTACCAGGGAGACAAATGCCAGCAGGTGTTAGAAATGGTTATTGTAAGCGAAACTTTAGAGACTCACAGTGGATCTCACAAAAAGATAATACCATTTTCGCTATTTTGTCAGCG
The DNA here is from genome assembly GCA_013397315.1 of Donacobius atricapilla. Taxonomy (NCBI): domain Eukaryota; kingdom Metazoa; phylum Chordata; class Aves; order Passeriformes; family Mimidae; genus Donacobius; species Donacobius atricapilla. The sequence goes on along the minus strand of WBMY01018121.1, from coordinate 228,608 downwards.
ACTTTATTTCTCACTGCAGCCATGGAAGCTGTTTGCTGGAGGTTTTTCACCCTTGCAACAGAACCTTGGCATTGGCAGTGAAGTTTTTTGGTGGAATGTCTCAGTCTTTAAAAGGCTTTGGTCTGACTGTGTTCATGCACCTTTTGTTTTCTCTGAATGTTTGGTTCCTGAGACTTACTGGCATGAATGTTCAAAATGCATGTCAAAGATGCATATGCATGTCACCATGGGAACTGAAGGCTGATCTCAAACAGGAGAGCTGCTGCTGGGGTGATTGTGTGCTTTATCCAGTTTGAGCATGGAAGCAGTGCCATGTGAATTGTCTGAATAGTCACATAGCCGCTGTCGTGGTTAAAATCGGCACAAACTTCTTTGCCACTGATCTGGTGAGGGTAAGAACATCTCATGACTGTGAAATGATCTTTAATTACAGTGGCTGAAAGAAGGTGTGTGGTTTTGGTGTTGTTTTGGGGTTTGTTTTGTTTTGTTTTGTTTTTTGTGAAAACTAGTGATAGAAAAGAAAGTTAAAATGAAAATTTATTGCCCTTATTTATTTGCTTGTCTCAGTCTTGGTCTTGAATCCTCTGTCTTCACTTATTGGTATGCTGGCTTTACAACTTCATTTCCAGATTATGTTTGAGAACTGTGTAAGGGGAAACATCCATATACTGCTTTTTGGAAAAAAAACATTTTCTTTTAAAACTACTTTTAGAGGAAGGATGAGAAATCAGTTGTTTCACTTTTCAAGATACTGGTTGTTATTGTGCACTAAGGAAAAAAAGATACCACAGTGAGCCAAAAGTTCCTCTGTTTTATGGTTCTTTGTAGAAGTCGCATCCTCTGTGGCAGCCACCAATAAGCTTAGACACTTCACAAACTTTGGTACTAGTTAAACAGACTGTAGGTCTGTAAGAATATTCACTGTTTGGTAAACAGTCAGTGTAATTAGTTGATACCTATGATATAGTTCCTAAGGTAGCAAAAAGGGTTTTTTACATAACTAATATATTGCTCTTTGAACTGCCTTTAATTCATCATTTCCATCAATCAGTGCAGGTACTGCATTCCCCAAATTGATGAAGTCAAAAATTATGAAGGCTTGCAGTAATAAAGCAATACAGGAAATGTTACTAGACTTCATAGTTTAGTTGTGTAGTAATTTATTCAGCATCATAGTTCTGTAGTTGAAACAGTCTTCTAGATTGAGTGCTTTCATCCCAGCTAGGTGAAGTGATAGGAATTTTTCTTCCCCTTTCTCTAGTTTGGGAGGGAATAGCCTTGTACTGCACAGCCCTTATGGCACCTCAAAGTGGGTGAAAGAAGGAACAGAATGGGAAATTTCCCAGCTTTCATGAACTGGCACCTTTAAACCTGGATGTAGGGTACATGCTTTCCACAGGCTTCAGTGTTCACCTGGGGGTCACAAAAAGGGGTATCACAAAAGGTCTTGAAGTTGGGCACACCACAGGTAAAACAGAAGAGTAATTACTCCCTTCTCAGAAAAAAAAAAAAAAATCATATAGCATCCAATTATTGTTAAGGCACTTTATGCCCATTAAGTTCTTTTCTGAGCTAGTTTTAAAGATACGAGTATGTTTCAGACTGCACAAAATGCAAATTGTGCCAGTTTCTGGCAACAAAAGTAATGGTTTTTTCTGTCCTTTACTGTTTGATTTACTCATAGCTGTTTTGAGAAATTCATGCAGTACAATTTTGGTGCTATTGCCTGCCTGCTAAAGATTTTCCCTCCTTTCCTTTTATTGGCCCCATTTCTCCCACACACAAATCCACAAAGCCACAGATGCTCCATTACAATGATGTCAGTCTTGCTACATGCTCCAGCTGTTTGGTAGGTACATTTATAAAGTTCAGCCTTTTACATTATGCCATAAATGTATATTTCATGTATAAACATAAAGTTAACATATTGCAGATCACTCTAAGTGTAATTTTAATGGAGGTTCAGTAAGTTTAAAAAATACTGAAAAGCATTTAATCTTTCCGTTGGCAACATTTTTATAGAAAGTTTTCCAAATTTTTTTTTTTAGGCTAGGTTTAAATATTCCCTGCCCTCTCTGCTATTTCATCTTCTGTGATCTTTGGAAAAAGCAGGGAGTTATTACAGTAAGACAATATGTATTTTAAAGAAAGATGTCTGAGGAAAAATATGTTCCTCTCCACATCTTCTTGGTGCTCAAACCCTCACTTAGCATTCTGTACATTTACCAGCAAACCACGCTGCAAAGCACCTAATTCTTGGATTTGTCAGATTTCAGTGATATTTGATATGGCCAATACACTTCTGATAGGATGTATAAACTTTAACAGATTGCTTTAAAATTGTGTCCTGAGTTTGAAAGGAAGGGCTAAAAAGTGTCTATTTGGCTCTGCCTTTTGCCTCTTTTCTCTATAATATGTGCTGAAGGGTTCAGCTGACTGAAACTCTGTGCATCACTGACTGGTGCCCACAGGATCCTTGCCTGGTCTCCCCTGGGTGCTTTCCTTCTTACAAAAAAGTCTTTATTTTTTTGCCCTCCCTTTGAGTTGCCTCCTTTGTCTTCACTTGAATGTGGTGCTGAGTTATCATCATATTTATACCAGGTAGTCATTATTCTAAAATAAATTGCTTTGGAAGATTGTGAGGCCTAACCTCTGTTTTGTTGGCTCAGTAATAAAATGGCTCTCAAGAGGACAGATGAGAGCTGAGATCAGGAGCTGCTGTTGCTTCAAGCAAGACCCAGAGTGCACGAAGGCCCTAATACAACTGTAAAGACTCAGGTTTGGGACTGTGAGCTACCAGTGTGGGGCTGCAGAAGAACCTTCATTAGTGCTGTGGATCTGTTCCATTCCAGGCTGTAAATAAGTAAAAGTCCGATAAACTCCTAACAAGAACCAGTGGCTCAGAAATGCTGATAATGTCACCATTATTTGTTTTCTTTTTAATTTTCAGGTCTTTTGTTATCCAGCAGATCCCAAGTAGCAACCTCTTCATGGTGGTAGTAGATAATGAATGCTACTGTGATTCTATCCCACCAATTACCATGGCACCTATAGAAATAAGGTATATCCTTTTATTCACAAACTGGTCAGAAAGACATTTGAGATGCAAATATTGAAAAGATTCTTATCATATAAAACTTGGATTGCATGACATCTTCACCCACTAAATGTGCGGTTTGAAATTAAGCCATCTGGGAATATATTCTCACTATTTTTTTCAATGAGAATTCACTTTTTTTTTTTTCTTACTTGAACAACCAGTATTAATTAAGCAAGCACACTTATGTGGGTCTTATGTAGCATAAGGTCATGGTCATCTTTGGACAGCTGAACTTCTTTCAGGTTAGGCACTAAGTATGTAATTTTCTTATAAGGATGGACCTCATTATATTGGAACTTACAGAGCTCCTTCTAATGAAGGTATCTCCTTATTTAAAGTTGGACTAGAGTGCTGAAAATGTTTCAGAATCCTGGTTTCCAAAACTACAAAAATTTAGCCACTTGATTTTTTTTATTTTTTTAAATATGTCACTTGGTTTTTGGTTGCCCTACTTCCTATTTTTTGCTGTTCTGTGGTTCAGATAGTTCAGAATTAGTTTTTTCCCCTAAGTTGGAATTTTTCAAAAGCAGCCTGCAGTGTGCTTTTATTGAAGACTTCTAGAAAGACAGGTCAGCTGTGTAAGTGCACACATGCTGTTGAAAACAAAGAGGAAAGCACTAGAATTACTTAATCACTTTCTTTTTCTTCTGGTGACCGCACATACCACCTTGGGATTTTAATGGAGAGGAAGGAAGGAGCTGAAAGATTGTCATTGTATTCATTTCAAAACACTCCCATGAGAATGCAATGCTCAGAGCATCTCTCCTTAACTGCCTTGTACATAATGAATCCCTTAAATGTGAACGGTTAAAATCTCAGAAGATAAGAAGACGCCCAGAATCTTGTCATGGATTTCATCCTGAAGTGAGTTTCTATCTATTTTTACTTTCTTTTGGACTCTGGTAAATTTTTTATTTCTTTGAAAATAATTAATAGGAAAATTATCTTCCAAGACAAAATGTTGGGAAATATTCAGAAGACTGAGTAGTCAGGGAAGTGAGGGGTATTTTAAGTGCTACAAGTCTTTTTTTGTACTCATGTAGACAATGTCTTGAGTTGCTGCTTTTGCAGACTGGTTTGTATCATGTCAGAGAATATGGTAGGATGTGAGCACTGGCAGGCAGGAGTATCAGAGAACTTACTTTGGCTCAAGCAGTGACCACAGGATGCCATGTTAGAGATGGCTGGGAATTTCGTGCTGTTAATGTTTGCTTCAGTAATTAGCTTCAGTATCATCCCTGTCATGCTATAGTCATTATACTCACACATAATATTGCTTGGGAGGGATAGTGACCCCTCCACTACATGTGTTTATTGCTCTGCGTTCTGCGTAATACTCTCACACAGTGCCAAGGAGAGCTGATGGAGACCAGGATGTGATTATAGTGGCTTGTACAGCATAGATTCATAGACATCCTTTTTACTCTGGAGTAACTTTAATTTCTGCCTCTGATGGTGTAATGAAATGCAGAACAAGACCTAAAGTATAAAGTGGAGGGGATGGTGTAGTGCTTGTTGTTCCAGTCTACAACCTAAACTTGTTCCACTCAAAACATGTACTTGTATTACTTCCTGAGTATATTTAATTTATGGGCTTTGTTGTTTGCATCAGTGTTCCTATGCCTATGTTTGCTGAAAAATCATGTGTCATAATTGACTGCAGTGGCATGTATTTATTTTCCTTTGTTGTTGTTTTATTTTCTTTAGGAAAATGCAAGAGAATGTGGCGGTGTCTCAGGCCTTAGTGCTAAACCTTCTCTTGTTCTTCTTCCTCTGCTGTTGATGATTTTCTCCAGGTGACATTGACTGATGTGTTCAACTGGCATGCTAAAACATGGATAAACTGTGAACTGGGAAATGGTGCAACATAGAGGACATGAAATATAGTCAGAGCATCAGCATTTCATGATTTTAAACTGTTGGTGATATAAATTCTTAAAGATATGTTGAAAAAAAGGTTTATCTTTTTACTTTGCAAGTCATGCAGATGTGAATTTGGCATATGGCAGTCATGACTCATCAAAAAGGACTTGGTAGATAGAGGTGACCATTGCTTTGTCCCATTGAAAACAATTTAAACTGTGTATTTTTTTCAATAAAGTATATTAAAATCACAGTTTCAGAGTGTATTTTAAGTCTGCTAATATATTTGTTCAAATAATGAATGTTGGGAAGAAAATAAAATAAATGGATGATATTTTATTATGCTTTTAGCCTCTTTCTGAAAAAAATCAGAGAAGGAAGTGGGGACTTGGCTTTTATAATAAGGCAGAATAGCTTTTATTAACAAGTTAAGGAAACACCTGTGTGTGTATGAAGCTGAGCAGGTAATATATGGTGCTGAATCATAGAGGTTTGGTTTCTGTAAATAGCTACAAAATATCTGCATTTAGAAAGTGAATCAAAGCCTTATTAAAGCCTTGGTTGTAACTTAGGCAAGCTTTGGTTGGAATTGGTTGATTTGGCTGCAGATGGCAGAAAATCAAATACTTTTCGTCTAAAGGAATAGGAAGATATGTAGAATAGCCCACATCAAAGGGTGACACTGTTCTGCTGGTGTTCTGCCCTCTAGATCTCATGTCAGACAGGAGCTCATTATGAGGAAAGTGATAAGCAGACAAAGTCTAGCTTGCAACACACCAGATTCAGCAGAACCCATTACTGGTTTTCATTGAGTATTCCTGTTGGTAGGCAAAGATCTAGACCAGTATGTTTTTATTCCAGGCCTTACATTCTTCTTTGTAAGGGAAATGAGGTAATAAAGATGAGCATATTCCTTTTGCAATTGGCAGCAAAGTCTCTGCTGTGGATATATTTGCTGAAGATCTTCATCTTTGAGCTATGGTCATCTCAGTTTGTGTTTGGAGTTTTATACGAAGTAGAATGCTATCGAATGATAACCTAACAATATAATACATTAAATGCAAAATAAAATGCCACTGTTCTAAATCTGGTGCTGGGAGACTGCAGTTTCTTGGTTGGGTGTAAGTTTGCTTTCAGCCTTGGATAAATGCTAAGCCAATTTGCTGTGTGTCTTGGTTGGGAACAGGGAGCTAGGCCACTGAGGGGGACTTTGTTTTGAAGAATACGATCCAGCTTGTAAGGGGAAGAACTGCTAAAACAAAATTTCCACTCCAATTCTTTAATGCATTCAAATGCACTGGTACTCCCTCTGATTCTGAAACCATACAGGTCTTTGTACTCATAGATTTCTTTTCCTCCTTTTTTTTTTTTTATTTTTTTTCAGTGTTTTTCTAGAGACTTCTCTGTCCCTGCTTATTGGTCTCAAATCTCTCACTATGGAATAATTTTCCAGCTGACATTCAGTCAAACTGTTGTCCTAATGACATGCTCTGTTTACTAAGCAAATTGGGAACTCATGGCATTTTCTCCATTTGGGCTAACATGGATATCCTGCTGTTCTTTGCTTGGTTTTTCTCTGAGCTCCATTCCCCCTTCCCATCCATCATTCTCACAAAAAATTAATGCCAATTCTTAATAAATAAAGTATTTTTATTTCTGATTCTCCTTCTGAGTTTCCAGCATTCACAACATTGCAGACTCAAAACATTTTTGTGTATCTGATTACATTCTTCTGTAATGATATTTAATGGTTATAGCCAATACAATACAGGTGATTTTTCCTTGTTAGTAGAAAGTGGAAAAAAGCATCTTTCTCATTAGGGCTGTTGAAAAACTCTGCATACAACTGTCTGATGTGCTAATCATCATTGCTTACAAAGAAAGGAAATACATTAATGGAGAAAATTTATTTCTACAGAAGCTGGGTGAAAATCCATAATAGTAATCCATTGTTCCTTTTGGAAAGAGGTGGGTAGTTCTTTAATTGCAAAGGAGCCAGGGAGTGCCGAGAGAGATTAAAGTAGGACAGTCTAAATATTGAGAAAGAGATTAAAATATGGGTATGTGAATGAATATTGCTCAAAGAAATGTGGCAGTTCCTTTTCACACACAAAGGCAAAGTTATGAAGGCAGAATGCATTGGTGTACCCAAACAAGCCACTGTGTGAAACAGAGTAATCCAAGTCAATTGCTAAGTGTAAAAACATTTTTATGAGTTGCCTTTTCTCTTACTAAAGCCACCCTTTTAATTTTCTATCTATTCCTTAGAAGGTTCTGGTGCAGTGTGAACCCAGGTTGATAAAGCCAGTCAGGAAAAATAGACACAAGGCCAAGGGACTCCAGGGTGTGTGTGTGTGCATCAGTCAATCTCTGCTCCAGAGGGAATGGTTGCAAAAGGAACAGCCTGAGCTGAACACAGAAATTAAGGGTGTGAGTTTCATGGGACAGGGGTCTCCGACAGGGGCTGGTTGAAACAGATTTCCAGAAAAGCTGATCTCATGCTCATGCTGCTCCTGACCGTGTTTGAGTTTGCTGGTCTCTGTGTCATTAGCTCTGAAGGTGTGAAGATACCATGTCATGAAGTGGGTCTGAGCTGTCATTCCTATGCCTGTGTCAGGCTATGGAATTTAATTCCATTACCTCACTAATCCGAGATGCTGTTCCTCTTAAATACTAAAACTATTATGCAAGGTCTGATGCAAAGTTGGTTGTAGTAAATAGCAAAACAAATATGTATGCATATATATACATACAGCTGCATATCTGTGAGCTACATGTATTTTTAATAAACAGGAAATTCAGACATTTTTTTGTATCTTTTATCTCCCTGAATCTGAGGACAAATCCAAGGAGAACTGAGACAACTGTACAATCATTTTCTGCACAGCAAGAGGCAGAGCTAAAGCTTTAGCTTTTGGAGGGCTTGGATCTTTTTTCTTCTTTACTCTATTTGCTAATGGCATTGATTTGCAACTTATTAGCCCCAGCTGCCTCCTCTTCCTTTAATCTTGATAAAGTAAAAGCTGTCTGGGGGCTCAGGGCTGGCCATGGACACACCATTTTCTAATAGTTTTGTGTGGGAAAACTGTCCATAACTGTCAGTGCTGCAAACACTCCTTTAAAATCCTGTAAGCCAGAGAGCCTCAGGCAGGTTTCCACAGCTGTGCTATCTCCTCTCATTGTTTTTGTGACACTGAGACTGCCTGACCCACTGTGTTTTGCTGCCAGGGCCAGTTTTGCAATATGTGTGTTCAGCGACACAGGTGGTTGCCCTGGGCAAGAAGATATTAAAAGCAGCAGTAATTGTTTCATTGGCTAAATAGCTTCAAGAGGCTGTTTGAGTTTTCTTCTGATAGCAGGAGCCCCAGAACAAGGCACTGGCCTGTTTAGCCCTTTGAGTTCACAAGGCAAAATAGAAGTTTGGCTCAGAACTTTTGTGGTTGGAAGCCTCCAGTTATTTCCATGTGTTTCCTGAGTCCTTTATGGCCTTCAAGGACTTTTATATCTTGGTACATTCTGTGTCTCAGAAATTCCAGCTCATACAGATTTAATGTGAATAGGCACTCACAATTGGAAAGTCTTCTGCAGAAGAGTGCATCAAAACCTTTCACCCGTGGAAAATGTTTATATTGAATTTTCCTATTTGATTATTCTTTTCCCTGAACTGCCCCAGATACTCCCAGTAATATGCAGCTTTTTTTCACTTGTTCAAATCCTTCCCAATGTATTTAGCTGCCTTGCTATTTATCTGGTGTACAGCAACATATTCCCTGTGACAGGTCCAGCTCCCATCTATCTCCTGAGAGAGAAATGGTTCCCATGTACAGAGCCCAGAAGGTCTCACTGGAGTTTATCACAATCCAGTCTCAAGACAGTTTTCTTCTCTCTTGTCTTTAGCCCCTGGCTCATAAGCTCAGATCATATTTCTTCCAATATAATAATATTCTTGCTGCAGTTCCTTGAGAAGATTTATGTCCTCTTCAAGATTCAGTCCTATGTTTCTTCCTGGGAACAGTTTTTGGAACTGGACATTATAATTTGGATATACCAACTCAGAGTCTATTCTTGTGATGCTCTGAGTGGAAGGATATGTCTCCAGTTCTTCCAGACTTTTTGCCTTCTTCCCATGGTAACTGTGGGTAAATCAATGCAATATCACAATAAGTGGCCTAAAAGCAACTGTGTTCCCTGTGATACTTTCCTTATTAATTGTAAGTCCTTTGTTATCTTTAAATGGAATTGAGGAATTGAGGAATAAATTTCCTGGATGTCATGTCACAGTTCTGTAAAATCCAAGATGCTTTTGAAGAGTTGAGCTCTGTTTCATTTAAGTAGTGCAGAATTTGGTTATCTCCTACTTGAATTCTTTTATCAAGAGGTTATAAGGAGTTGACAGCTAGGAGGGCCTCTGTAAGATCAAGCTGCAAAGCTGTTTTTTTCATTCCAGATGTAGTCTTGAGCTGCACTTATATGTGTTTAAAGCAGCCTTGTAAGAAAAGGTTACACTTGACAATTCTGAGTCAGATTTGAACTTTAACACCAGAAGTTCAAGTGGTTAATGCTGGGTTTGTTTGACTATGTTAGGATTTAGTTTGCAGCTTTAACATGCTGGATATTTCACTTCCAGGAGAAAGGGAAGATCAGATTTCAGTTCATGGTGAGAAGTGTTTTGAATCAGCTATTTAAATGTCTTAGGCGGAGTGCTAAATGTTTAACAGAGGAAGCTAGTCAGGACTAGCTGGGATAGCTGAACTAACTGAGGATGCTTGGGGCACTCATGCAAACATGCAGATGAATCCTGAAAGAGGAAACACAGAATCGTTTTGGTTTTTTTCTTTGTTATTCATTTGGCACTGGTCAGTTGGGTTTCACTCAAAAAATGAAATATTATTTTTCATTTGCCCATGTTGTTTGGGGGAGTTGCTTGTAGGGAAAGAATTAATTTAGAAGCAGTCAGCTACATTCCTGGATCTTCTAATCCTTCCTCTGAGACATTACTGTGATATGAGTAATAGTTAAGAGAGAATCCCATTTCTGACAATATTTTTTTTATCTATTATAGTTAATGAAGCTGTTTAGGTACATCTGATTAATGTCTACAGATATGAGTGAAATAATTAGGAGAAAAAGTAATCTATTATATTGGTAGTTTCTAAGCATCAAAAACAAACCAGAGCAACAATTAATTTGTAATTCCATTATCTCAAACAGATTTTAAAAAGCAGGACATGAAACCTGCTCATAAAGACTCTAATGGAGACCTATGATTTCCCATCATCAGATCTTTGTGGGTTTCAGAAAGGCATTTTCCTTTAAAGTAGACATACTTCCTACTCTTACTTCTTCAGTCTTTCAAAGCCTAAACCCAGAGAATTTCAGGAACTCCCAGGAAATCTGTCCTCTGGAGAAACAGTAAACAAAGAATATTTTGAATTCTGCTTAAAACCTGGAGTTAATATGATACATTTGAATTCATACAAGTATGGACTCAATAAGGGATATCTAGTTAATATCCTTTAGGTCCACTAGTAATGATATAAACAGAGATCTCTGTAGGAAGATAAATATTTTGCAAGATATAGAAAGGTCAAGAATTTTTATTTTCCACTGATAAAAGTTTTCTTGGCAGAAAACTTCCAGATTTTATTTAAAAGAAAAAAAAGCTTTAAAAACTTGGGTTTATGAGAACTCAGAGGGGCATTGTTTAAGTCCAGTTTTTAACCATGAAATACTTTTGACATATGGCAGTCATTATGTATTTGCATCTGTCTATCTTGGAGGATTTTTTCTAATAGAAGATACTTAAAAGTTTCACATTTAACATATTTTTCAATAAACACTTGAGAACTTCTTAACAGTAAACAATGATCTTAAACTGCCGTGCCAAGCATGTAAATGATCTACAACTTCTAATACACCAAGATTGTTGCATATTTTCAGCCCTGCATTTGGGACCTCAAGGCAATGCTGTTTCAGATTAGGATAAACCATGAATTTCTTAACTCTTTCACTTGAGAGAAGAAGGCTTTATCATTCTGATATTCATGGCAAAAAACCTGGAAATTTGTCCTGCCCATTTCTTTCCTAATACAGCAACCCTATCTTCATTAGCATCTGACAGATTTAAGATTAGTGGAGGATACACTAATTCAAAAAAAAAAAAAAAAAATACTCTGAGTAAAATAAACAGGAAAGCCCCCTTCTATGTTTTATACTGCTTTCCCTGACTTTCCCTGAGGTTTTGCCTCAGTCTTACAAAAGAAGAAAAATCCCTTGTAGCATGGCAGGCATAGAGGAAAGATTATGGTCTCCTGAAAAGGAAGACTAACACATTTTTCCCCCTGTCGTGTTGTACCTATCAATAGAAATATTCATGCCACATTCTTGGAAATACTCTTCCTTTCATATAGACCCACAGGTAAAGCTGGCTATGAACAGGGAGGGCATACAAGAGTCAGCTTTTTTTTATGTTTTAGAGAGTGAAATGAAATTTTTTTGGACAGCTTTTTCATGGCTTCAGTATACAGCAGTTTTTATGAAAAGAAGAGACAACATACATGATTGCAGGCAGTGCCTCAGAACTCACAGAAAAGGCAGCTTGGTGCATACATGCGTTGGTGACACGGCAGCTGGTCGGGAGCCACGTTTGCTGTTTAAGAGTGAGCACAAGCAAGGACGGCACAGGCTGAAAGCTGAAGCAGTTGAAGACAGGGGAACAGGGAGGGAAGTTGATTCTGAGTAAATTCTGAAAAATGGGAAAACAAAAAGACAAGTTACCCACTGAGCTTGGTTTAATCTTGATTCAACTGAGTTTTCCTCTGGAATTCTTCTACCATATTGTCCTCTTTTTACAGTTTGAGAGATGAAAATGCAGAGAGCTCAGGATGTGAGTCCTTTGAGATTCTACATTCGTGTTTCAATCAGGAAGTAAGAGTAGTCTGGTGCTTGACCTGACTGGGCTGTAAATACTTTGCCCCAGAACTGCTACATTGATCAAATCAGGAAATAAAACTGAGGAGCTCAGGTTTCAGTCAGTTGTGTGCAAACCATGTGAAGATATGGCTCCAAAGAATTTCACATATCAGCTGCAGGTTCAGCCTATTAAACTGCAGTGTCCTGTGAGAAGATCATCTAAATCAATACAGAATAAGAAACCAAGTGTAAAATCACCTCGATCTCACAAGTGCTGCTAGAGTCTTAGCCATTTTTTAATGGAAATAACAGCATTATAGGTGCAGGTATCTTTTCCATGTCTTTAGTCACTTTTAGCTGGAGTATATAAAGTTCTTCATCTAAAGTATCTGCTATTTTAAGGTCAGTGCTATAAATAAATAGGCTGATTTGAAAAGTAGCTCTCAAAATATGTACATTTATCATGCTTATCTGAAATAACATTTTCTCTCAAAGAGAGAAATCTTGAATGGTGCCTATAAGCCCTGAAGTATAATATCCTAAAAAGTCTGCTTTCTGGAAGAAGAGAGTATTAAACTAATCTTAAAGCCTTAACATAAGTAAGTAACTGTGAAACATTGCAAAATATTCCCAAAAAGCCTTTTGGCCCATTTGTTACTAAACTTCTAGAAACATAAATTTCTATTACCAGCACTGTCTTCTGGAAGACATTTGCAACTCATATAAATGAAAAAACAGGCGCTTATCAAACAGACAATGCTTTAACTTATCAGTAGATCAGGTTTTGGTTTTTTTTAATGGCTGAATAATCACTGAAGAAGTACAATCACAGTATTCATGAAGAAGGAATGAGAAAGCAAATGGATATAAAATTGATCTATCATTCTTTGTTCCAGTCTTCAGAGACTACTGGACTCCACATCTGTTTCCTCTCCATAGTTTTATCATGATGGATCTTTTCTGCTTATAGGGCTCTAGGTCCTTTTAAATCCTTCCATTTTGTGTTTCTATTCCTACTCACTTTTTTTCCATGAGTTTTGAAGAACAATCCTAAAACACCTAACAAACCACCAAACCCTACTGTCATACAGAGGAAGAAAAAGAGCTCAGTGAATCTTTCTGGAGTTTTCATATAGTCTGCTGCCATTAGAAGCAGAAAGATCAGTTTAGCAGTACTATAGGGAGTGTGTGTATATGTATTTGTATATGCTATAGTTCTGGGAAATAGTTCAGCTGTAAAGAGCATTATTTTCCTCATGCAGGTATTGGTAAGCAACATGTCATCCAAGCACATCCTCACTTTCTGGGTCTGATTACAACCTCTTAACCCAGCCCATACCTACGCACTGGAGGGCCATAATTCATGGAATATTATGGGCCACGGATATTTCAGGCTGGCTTCTCAAGTGACAGCATAACTCTTTTGAATCTCCTGGTCTAGTCTTCAACAGAGAATGTAAGTCCTTGTCTCCCGATGAATTTGAAGAGTGTGGCAGCATTCCCTCTATCCATGCTCTGCTCCCTACCCCTCCTTCCATCTAACGTTCCCTTCTGCCTCTGAGGTGTCTAATGTATGAGCTGGGAGGTAAAAATTAGGAAAGAAAATCTGTTGAGAAGCCCCAGATGACAGCATTTTTTTTCAGTTCTCTTTGCTTTTATTTGGTGCTTCTTGGGGAGAATTAGCTTCAGTTCCTGTTTATACATAACATAATGTGCTTTTTAGCACCTGTGCCCTACTTGAAGTGGCTTGGCAGGACCAATCAAAAGTAATTGATTTCCATGGTGCACTTTTAAATTATCTTCTTGAATGTAATATAGAGTATAATACTTTATCTGTCAATTCATCTTTCCTTTTGTTTCAGGGAAAGAGAAGACATTGGTTTTATCTTGAGGTTTGACTTGAACAAAATGCTATTTTTCCTTCTGTTTCTCTAGAGTTTGCTGGAAGCTGGATTGGAAAGGACCAATGACACCTACTTAGAGCAATCTGAGTGGGGAATAAAAGTACATATGGGTCTCATTCTGTGATCCACTGCAAGCATTGTATGTTTGAAGTGGCCACTGGTGACTGGAACCTCATAGTTTCTGGGCTTCTGCAACTTCGAGTTTGGGGTTTTTAGCAGGGTTTTAAATCATGCATTACCCTCTTGACTGTTCTTAAGATCTGCAGTCCTGTGCTCACTTCTTCAGCTGCAATGAATTTAACCTCTTAGTTAACACAATTGCAAGAAGAAATGCTGTGCGTATCTGTGCTGCTGCCATGTTTTCACCTTTTTTCACCTCTACTAATCTCAGAAACTGACAATTCTTAAAAGGATTGGAGACTATCATTATTCTTTTTTTTATTCAGTTGTCTCAGGTTAATAAATGACCTTTTACCTTTACTGAGGAATTTCCCCATATGTCTGCTCAAAGAATTTCCTTGGATGATTCTCTGTGGATTTCATTCCATGTTTTGTAGAAGTGAATTATGATTGGATTAGAAAGGCGTAAATCTTCCTGAGTTTTCAGGAGATTATTTCCTGGATTTCCAAAGGTAACAGTATGTCATTCTATCTTCACCCATGCCATGGGCCCTGTATCCCTGTTCCAGGTGGAATTGGTTTCTGTCTGGTTGAAATAATTTTTTTTTTAAGTTGGAGTTCTTAAATTTTAGCAATCAAGAGCAACTGAGACCATGCAAATATAAGCAAATGACTTTTGAGCACAACTTTTAAAGTGATTCAGAAAATTCCCTGCCGAGAAAACACAGTCTGGATAATTTTCTGTCTGTAGAAGGCAGCTCTCTATCAGGTGAGATCTATTTGATCCAGTGGAGTACAGTGAAACCTCCAGAGTTGAAGCCAATTGACAGCAAATCATTTTTTTTTTCTTTTTTTGTGAAAGGCTTCTAAGGTATTGCATGTTACTTGTTTTATCATTTTGTTATAAAGAGAAATGCATATTCTTCAAAATTCTCTTGAAAGTGTAGCAATCATTTCTGATTATTTTTCTGTTGAGAAAAATAATAGATATTGCCCAGTGAAATGTTAGCTTAAACATGTTTCTTTAAAAATTGTAATGAATAGTCTCAGAAGTTTTTCAGTATTCAATGAATTCAAGAAGATTCCAATTTCTGTGCACCTCTGCTGAAATGAAAGCAACACTAACTGCACCTGGAGGGTCCTGTTGGGACATAAGGATCTGAAACATCAGGAAATTATTAGTGAAAGAAACAAATACTAGAGATGCCAGGTTCACACTGCAGATGCTTCCTAATTTGAGGAAGTTAAATATTAGAGCTGCTTCCTAAGTAGACCGTATAAGCTCCTGTTTTTACATAAGTGTCCCCAGGGAGCATGGGCAGCTGGCACATTTCCCTGCCCTGAGCCGGTGCTGGGCAGCTGTCACAGGTGCTGCTATTTCACTGAGGACTGGGTAGAGCTCTAGGTCAATTTTGATTGAAAGCTGGCACTTTGCACAAGTATAATTTTGGCAACTCAAAATATTTGTAGCTGGTGCTAGCTCTATCACCCATTGTAATTTTAAACATCCTCTCCATTCTCAGTCATCATCTCCTGCTGCACAATCTCAGTAAGTCTGAAGGTCATTTTCTCACCAAATGTGTGAGGTGGGACTCCAGGAGCTTCTTTCTGCTTTCCTATCCTGTTAACCTGTACCGGAGTCTGCTGGAAGGGCTGGAACACCAACTGGCTTGGTTGCACTGGTATAATTATATCAGCTGTAATTACACCAGCCTGGCCAGTATAACTCCCCTTTAGGATATATTTAGTATAAAGTAAAGGTATCTTTTTCTCCTCACACAACTTTCAGAGTGACATAAACTAAACCAGAGATAAGCACTCATAGTCCCTATATGAATGTAGAAATAGAGAGTTGTATTTATATCCCAATTATAACAGTTATAATTAAGCCACTATGGCTGTGCTGGTAAATTTGCCAGGGTAATGAAGCCCTGAGTTAGGAAGTAGAGTCTGAAAGGTTTGCAGCTGGCTGGTGCCATCCAGCTCTAACACCATGTGCAGTTCAGCCAGCAGCAGTCTGTGCCTAGTTCAGTGTGGGGGAAGTCTGAGGTCAGAGGGGACCTTTAGGGGCTGCGATGTTTTCCTCATCTAAATGAAAATTGAGCTGTAGACTGAAGCAGGCGCAAGTGGACATTTGGAGGGGAAAGAGATGATGTTTGCCAACCTGGCATTTCCCCACCTTTTTAAAAAAATGCTTAGTTGGGAATTTTTTTGGTCAGATTTGTGCCCAGCAGAGCTTAATTGTTTCTGATGTAGACCAGGAGCCTTTACCTCTTCCAGATAAGGTGGCTGCAGTGCAGCTTTGATTAGGCCAGAGCTCCAGCAGAACAGACTGATAAAGAAGGATGTCTCCAGGTTAATAGATGCTGGTGCAATAGCACAAGGCCTAGTTGCTTTGTAATCTACAGCTGTTAAGTCCAGACATTTTAAAAGGACACTAGATTTGATTTAGAAAGATCCAAACAGCCTTGGACTATCCTGTATGCTATGATGACTTTTCAGTGTCATACTTTTGTAGTTAAAATGAGGAAAAGCATGCCCTTTCACTCTAAAGAGAGGAGACAGGTGTCTATAAACCCTTTCTTAATGTCATCCCTTCCTAGAAAACCTCAGGGTGCTGACTGATCTTCAGGGCATTTTGCGAAATACAGCCTTTTCTATTAATTTTAGAGGTTATGTGTTATGATGGTAATTGGAGCTCTGTGATGGTTGGAAGGTGGGGGAGTTTACCACAGGCCTAATCCCTGGTTGTTAAGGAAGGATGTGAATATTTAAATCTTGTCGGGGTAGTTTAGAAGGTACAGAAATATTCTGGGTAAGTTCTCATTCTTTATGACAATTTCTATAAATATTTAAACATGTACTGTTAGATGCACTGATAACCTTTGCTTCAGAATTGTTTATCTTTTAATTGTACATAGAATAGTTTAATAAACTGTATATATAAATTATATACACTTAGAGAGCTAGCTGTTATGGGAAATACCCTTTGATTTTTTTCATAGTAACAAATCAATCTCTGTTCAGGAACAAACTTTGTATTAAGCATGGAAAAATTGCTAGAGGGTTTGGATATTTTTGGAACTCTAATCCTGATTTTCTAACATTCAATTTTGGCCACTGAAAGTAGCGTAAAATATCCATAGAGCTTTACTCTCTATAGAGAGACCAAAACAAATTAATAAATCTTCTAAATTACTGAACACATTCAGAAGAGAATGACTTCAAATCACATTTCAGCCAGTGCTGCAGACAGCAAGTGCTGAATTGGGGAAATAAGTAGAAACTGTAGCAACACTTGTAGATGAAATCTGGAGCTGATGAACAGGCACACACACACCTTGTGCTGATTCAGAGAGAAGTGTGCCATTGATGAATTACTGAGACTGATGCAAAAGCTTTAATTGAACTCTCTCTTGCACTCTCAGCTCCTGAAGTGAGCAGTGTCTGCCCTGAGCATTCCTGCAGGGAGGACTCTGGTAGTGCTGCGCACGCCTGGTGCTGTTCTGCAGGGACAACACGCCCGTTTTCACTCTCCAGACACAGGCTCCACTACTTTCTCAAGCTTCCATTTTTCCTCACTAAAAGTGGCCCAATTCCAACTGCATTCGCAAAGGGAAGGAGAGCTGAAAGCAAGAGAAATCTGGCTGCTGTGAGACAGTATGGAGTTAGTCTGATAGCTTTTTAAAGTGCTTCAGGATCCCTTGGGATGAGATGTGCTAAATAACTTTCAATTATTATGTTTTAAACTGTTCATTTAAAAATTTAAGTATTTAGCACAGTGAGATAAGACTTCTTGAACCCAAGTTGGAGACTTGTCTAAAAGGAAAAGCAAGGGACTTTAATGAAGTTCTCCCAAGGCACAACAGCTTGAAGAGCTTCTTAAAGAAGTGTGCACTGCCAAGCTGCTTTTTTCCCAAGCCCTTACAGCTCTGGTAATATGGTTTGAAATGGAAATAAAATACAGAAGCTTAGTTAATGCATGCCACTTTCTTTGCTGAGTATAACACACGGCTGAATCCTGAACTTTCTTGTTCATTTTGATGATTGGCCAATTATGTGTAATACACTGTACACTTTGGCTTCTTATTTCCTGCTTAATTCTGAAAAAAACAATTACAGTACCTCTCTAAAAAGCAATTGTAGTCGTTTTAAATGTCACGGCATATTAAACATGCTTGTATTTTAGCAATTGCCACAATGCATTACTGCTCAAAAAATAATTTATGCACATTACAGATAAAAGACACAATAGATTTTGAGGAAAGACTTCATGCCTCAGAAATAAGTGATGGCAGTTGTGCAACAATATGGGTAGCTGTTAAATTGTATTAAGATGTGGTTAACATTTTTGGACAAAAAATTTTGGTATGGTTTTGTTATAACCTCTTGCTTTCCATGGAAAATATTTTTTCCTTGAGGGGAATAAACCAACATCTTTTTCTTAAAAAAAAAAAAAAAATTAAAATCCAAACAAGTTTGATTTGAACTAACATTAAGAAACAAAATGAGCAGTTTTTGTTCCACTTAAAGTGTGTAGTTTTGAATTTAATGTAAAAATTTTTAAGAGGATGAAAAATGCTGTCTTTTTCGTTGACTACCTGTTTGGGTTTTTTTTTATTTTCCTTACTTGAGAATTGCAAAGCTACATAAAGTTTTAAGTGTATATAAATAGCATCATGTTTCAATAGGGAAATATAATTCAGATCTGCCTGATTGTTAACGCTGGGAAAAGCAGATGAGGAATGAGACATTTTCCTGAAAAATATGCTGTCTCTGTTCAATAAGTTTTCCCCTTCATATTGCGGTGCTGCAGTCAGTGGCCCTGATCCAGCAGGAGCTAAAGTAGGTTTGCCCAGATTCTTACACAGCTCCATCAGCTTTGGTAGAAGAGCTTTTTTGCCAAAAATTAAGCACATGCATAAATGTCTTCTGGAGCAGAGCCAAGCTTAGCAAGGGGCTTTACCCTCTGGCAGGACAGTGCTGCACAAGCCCAGGTCTGAGGCTGTTTGCGCAATGTGTTCCAGAGCCACACTCAGCCACTCATGTATCCTTTGACTTCAATATGGACTTGTTTTGGATTCTTTGTTCCAAAATGTGGATTTGAATACAAATGAGCATGAACACAAGCCAACAGAGGAACTTCTTTCTCTCTCAAACTATTAAATGCGTAAGCATCTTCAATTAAAAATAAAAACTAAACAAGAGATCTGACACAAACTGACTGGAGCTGTAAAAATCATGTGCTTATGTGGTTTTATTTATTTTTCACATGTGTGTAATTGAACACTATCAAAGCAAGCCCACAATAAAATACAGTGGGATGTCATCATTAACATCTGTCTGCCCTGTGTTGTTCAGTGGAGGCAAAGTCCCCCTTTCCACCACTCTGTCTTGCACTCTGCTTTCCTCCTAAGAGAAGAGAGTGTGGGCCAGGCTCTGGTCATCAAGCTCTTGGTTCAATCAAGGTAGAGAGTCCTGGTGCGGGGTGTGCTTTCAGCTAATCTGCTCAGACAGACACCCCCGTGATTTGTGTGCCCCGTCTGATCTAGAATCTCAGATCAAAGGGAAGGGCGGGCTGCTAATGTCAAAGCACACAGCTCCCAGACTGTGGAAGTGAAGAACAGCACCTTGAGCTGCAGCCGTAAAGGGAACCTGCCATAAATCCTGCTGTGGTATTAGAGCAGGATAGGTGAAAGCCACCCACTGTGTTTGGCTTGTAGCTGCCACTTGGCTTTTAAAAAGCCTGTTCACTTTTTTTTTAAGATACTTTGGAGGTCTCTGTTACAGCAACATGTATTTCTGTACTCATAAAACCAGTGACTTGCATGCTTTTTGCTGGAAGCTGAGAGTTTCTGATGACATGCACATTTATGTCAGGGGAGTGACAAGCATTAGTGGCAATAGCCAGGACTTTCAGTCAAGAAAGGGAAAAGCTCATTTCCATTCCAAAGCCTAGTGCATTATTTGGGCCTTGTGGTTGGACCGAAATCCTGGCAAACCATAGGTAAAGTGGCAAAACAGTTAATAATCAGGATTAGGTAATAAAATTGCAGTGGTTTGAGGGATATTGGTGGATCCTGGGTGTGGATTCAAAATTCCCTCCCAATTTCCATTGAATTAAAGCGTCTGAGAAAAGAGGCTGAGTGCCTCAATGAAGACAGAATTATGGAGAAAGCAGTAAAGGTTGGCCTGAGGGAAGCTGGTCAGTGAGCCTGTATTGTCAGAGAGATGTGCTCAGCAGGGAATACCTGTCCTCAGAATCTGAATTTTGGCAACTAGGATTCAGCACAGTAGATAGAAGGTGTAAGCTTACAATGTCACAGCCTGCATCCCTTTGGTAGGAAAATCTTTGATCACACCGCAAGAGATCTCAGTGTGGAGCTGAGGCAGGGCTAAGTTAGCTGCTCGGGAACTTTCCCCATCCTCTCCCCTGCCTAAAATCCCACGTGAGTTTTGCCTGGGAGAGAGGAGGTGGACAAGAAGAAGACAAGAAGTGTTTTTACTGGGAAAAATTACACTGGAAATAGGCTGAAACAAGCCAACACCTTGATTCGTTGAAGTCTTTTCAGCCTTGCATTAGCCACAGGGAGGAATGGTTATTTAGCCACCCACAGCCCTGCAGTTGAGTGCAGTAGTTGCCTGTTGCTCTGAGGAGTCCCTTTGGTGTCTTGGTGACTTTCCTTGCATGATAATCACAGACATTTTCTGTAATTCCAAAGATGTAACAGGGCCATCAGTCAGGTGGCAGAAAGGAACCCAAATGCTGGCAGTTTTGATGGACTCCAAATGGTTTCAGTGGTGCCTTGGACACGAGACTGTTAAGACAGGAAGATTGGGTCCTTTCAGAAATGAAAGGTGTAAAGAAAGTTCCTGCAGGAATTGCCACACTGTAGTGACTTGGTTAAACAATGAAAACAGATGGGCTTTTGTTGTGGGTGCTTTGTAACATAATACTCAAATGATTAATGTGTCACTGGAGCACCAGTGAAGACCTAACTATTATTCTGCATGGCATTCATGAACTGCATGAACATGGCACTTTGGCTGGAGAAAAACTCAGAAGTCAGAGCTTGGGAAAGGTAAAGCACATAAAAATGTTACACTCTTTTTTGTCTCCAGGAAGCACAGTAATGTGAAACATCCACCACATGTTTAAATTGTGTGGGCTTATTTATATATGTGTGTGTGCGTATTTACAGGGAGAGAAAATAAAACTATGTGATTCTACTGTTTTAAAGCTGTTTGCAGCTATTCTGTGGCATTTTTTTTGTAAAAGCAATGTCTAGAATGAAAGAAATGAACACCCAAAGATAAAAAAAATTAGGTAAATCAGATTGTCAGATATCATGCTGGTCTAAAAACTCAATCTACAAGAATTAATTGAGGAACTGGACCATGAAAGCCAAGAAATGGGGCCTGAAAATAAACTTGATTAAGAAGATAATGCTCAAGACATACAAAGGAAGACTGATTAGCATAGACGAGAACATCAGTGAACAAGTAGAGGAATAAATCTCCCATAGACAGCTGCTCAGATCGGATCAGAACATATTTAAAAGATGAAAGACAACATAAGGAGCAATTTCTCATCTAGACCGGAGAGGAAGGCCTCCAACTGATGTATTCCTTCTATAAATGGCTTTTGGCCAAGACACAAAGCTTTGTCCACAAGAAAATATGGTAGTAGGTTTGCTTTTATCCTGAAAATCTGTAGACAGACCATCACAGGAATTCCATTATGAGAAAGGGACACAAATGATGAATAAAGCAAACTTAATCAAAAAATACATTTAAAAAGAGAATAGCTAATAGATTTGGGGCACGAGAGTGGGAATGAAGTTATGACTGATAACTTAGGCACATGTGAAGTAAATGACCCCTAACCCTCATAGTAAAACTCTACTGCTTTTTGGTTTTGTTGTTTTTTGGTGTTTTTTTTTTTCTTTAGTGATTAGGCCTTCAACCAACCACTGGAGTGCAGACTGCTGCTGTTTATTAATTTATTAAATTTTGTGATTAGAGTGTAAGAGTGAGAGGAATTCTCTAGAGGATGGATCCATTCTGCCAAAAATCTGAAATTAATCCTCTCTGCTCTTAAAGAGAAAAAAAAGACCAGAAGAAGGGTGGCAGATAGATAAACTACAAGCAAATACATTAGATACAAAGTTAGCTAAAAGAGCATTTCTTTTGCTTTTATGTTTTAACTGACAATATAAGCTTAGAGGAAGAGAAGGGAGAAAGACCTGAACTTGCCACCTGCATTTCACCCAGGGTAAGTAAACACACTTTATTTTTGTCCCAAGAGAAATGAATAAGGAGAGATGGAAGACCTAATTTGTCCAATGCCCCTTTTTCATTGTTGTATGGCATTTCAGTGAGTCTAAGTCCCAAGGAACACTGGCATGGCATGGATCACAAGCTGCATGTGCCTGGAGTCGTACATGGTTGGGTATTTTCGGTCAGGCACAGGCAGTCACAGTTGTTGCTATTTTTGCCCTGACTCCTCTCTAATCACTCAACACATTTTAAAGCAAGATATAATGATAGACTATGTTGCCAAGACAGAAAAATCAACAGAGTATCTAAGGGAATATGAAAAGAAATGAAAATTCAAAATGTATCTGGAAGAGAAATATAACGGACAAAAAAACTTTTGATAAAGGCTGTTCTACAAACTTGGCAATGTCTCTGCTGTAAGTAAATATGACTGTCTGCCTGCCTTGCTTTATGTTCAATATGTCCAAAATTGGGGGTGTGTGGAGGAAATAACAGGGAGTCTCTTCTCTTGGTGTAGCCAGCTGAGTTTTCAGACCTAATCCATTCTGAAATTAAAATTAGCTCAAATGGTTGGATTCTACCAAGAATTTTAAAATGGAGAATTTCCTTCATAAATATGGATAAGAAGACGACAACTTTTTGGATGTTCTACACAGTGAATTCCATTAGAAAAATAAAAATATCTCTCTCTTTTCCCATCAGTTTACCAATGTTCTCACTGAATTTCTGATATTATTTTACACAATTTAAGCTAGAACTCTCTGTTACTACTTATGAAGTATCTGTGGATTTATAGTGGTATTTATAGTGGTAACCATTGAATCTGCTTATATGGCAGCCAAGGACAAAATTTCATTAAGTTGAGCACTGCCAAATCAAACATTGAAGTAGGGGAACCCCTTTGATATAAACAAGTTAGGATACACCTTAATTTAGCACTCCCCTTCTAAGGAATAAAAGTGCCAGTCCAAACCAAACTAACATAAGTAGAACAACTTGTATTTCTGATATCTAAAGTGGTTTTGTTGTACCACAAATCATGGTGAATTAGGCATAATCCAGCTGTCCTTCATTGTAAATACTGTATTTCCATCTCCACTGGGGGTGGAATATGTTTTATTAGTATTATTATTTTTGATAAATAGGAGTGTTTAGAGTACCTAGAAGTGTTTCCTGTTAAATAAATTCCATTGTAAAGGCAAAAAAGAAGTCTCCTCCTGAATCCAGTACTCTGTCTGCCAAGCATTGTAGAAGATAAAATATGTGGTTTTCTGGAAACAGACCACTGGCAATTAGTAAAACTTCATCAGTTATGCTTGGAAAGCATACAGCGTGTCTACATTAGGAAGCCACTTTTTCAGCAGGACAAAGTCTGTACCTGCAGAGCTCCTCACATCCCAGGGGTCACCCACCAGCAGCTCCAGTGCTTTGCTGGGGCTTCCCAATCCCTTAGAGAATCCCACCGAGCATGGGCTCCTCCACAGCCTCAGGTGGGGCCTGGCCAAGCAATTGTGGGGGTAACATCAACAGGTGAATGTTTGATCCTCAACGAGTGCCAATGTGAGGGCACACAAAACAGCTCTGTTTACTGTCACTGTTGCTGTTAGACTTTAAAATAGTTTCTGAAGACAAAACTGTAGTATAAAATATATCTGTGGATGTTACTTGCCAGAGTTCCTCAAAAATAAACTGCACTGCCTTTGTTTGAATTACAAATTGCTATAACATAATAGAGGAGACTGATGGATTGCACTGAAACTATGTGAAAAAGGAGAAAAGGCTGTGGTTTACAAGCTGTGTAGGAGGTCCATACTAAGTCAACATGGAAGCTCTTAAATTTTATATGTAGGATTTCATAACCAATATATCAGATTGTTTCAAGTGATGCAATCAGAATTGTTTTGCTTCAAACCTACCTGATTAACAAATACTGACTAGAATGATGACATAACCGTATTTCAAACTGGATTTTTCAATTGACATTGATTTTGGATGCTATTCTGGGAACTTCAAAATTTTACAATTGGCCAAAGTGGCTTTTTAGATCTACCTGAATATGTCATATGAATTATGCTTTTCATGGCCTGGCTGATGCAGGGATAAAATGTGGGAGTGTTTCCCAATAAATGCAGTTAACACCCTCCTTTTTGGCAGAAATGACAATCACAAAACCCAGGCAATTCAGAGTATTTATTTCTTTAAAGAACTTCTCTGGTTCATCACAGTACCACATAATCCTTAATCTCAGGACTGTCTTTTTGATTTTTTTTTTTTGTTTAAGAGAAATGTGTATTTAAAGAAATAATAATATCAGTAACTCTTATAACACCTCTTATATTGAGAAAAGACCTTTCGGAGAGGAGACTCAGTTGCTAAAGATACTTTCAGTACTTGGAATTATATCCTGAAAGCCTGTTAAAGCTGTTTCTTTAAAAACAAATACATAACAAGACCCTCTTGTACCTGTGAACCCAGTGGTAACCACTATCATCACACCAAAATCATTAAATCTAAGTGATATAATTAAATCTAATGTTGTTGAGACTAAATATAGGTAAATAATACACATGCTAAACTGTGACATCTCTACTCTCCCCTGAGTTCCCCCCATTAAATAGCTGCAGGACAGTGGAGGAATAACCTCCTGATCCTGTTTCACTGTTGGGATTTCTTAGCTGCATTTTAGCTTGGGTACAGAAATATTGAGGATCTTCCATTGACTGGGAAGAGTAACTCTTAAGTGGGCATACATATGAAGATTTTTATGGGGTGAAAAAATGCTTAGTTTATTTATCCAAAAACTGGGTAAAGACCCACACAGCCACAGGGATACAAATTCCAAGTTAACAGCCTTCTGAAGATTTCAGAGGTAAGGGGGCAAATGCTGAACTAAAGTCAAATACCTCTACATAAAAGTGAAGTTTATGGGACTATTCACGGTGGTCATTTTTTCTAGATTCAGCCTTGTTCTAGATCTTGTGATTTATTTTCCTGTGTAAATTGCTTTTTAAAATGCCATGTTAAAATATTTCTGTTAAGTGTAAGGGGATTGGATTAGTTTCTTTAACTGCTTTATTTATTTGTCTCAGCTTGAGTTAAGAAAACTAAAATTCCAGTACCTAGTGTGCACCTACATCTTGATATGCAAGGTCATGCTCAGGTAATACCTGTGCCCATATAAAATAATAGAAGCTAAGGCAAAAAGGAAAAAAGTATTTAAAACAGCAACAGCATGTGATACCAATTATGTTACAGCCAAAAATAATGCTTTTGGCATGTTATGCTTAAACTATGTTCTGTTAATGTTCCTTGGATATAGGCAGATTTCAACTTACACTTAGAAATATTTCTATTTGAGAACTATTAGGAAAATATTTTGAAATTACAATTTGAAGGCATGTGGAATGGGTTACCTCCCACTATTATGTGAACTACTGTATAGCAGAGCTGCATTAGCTTCCCTGCAACTAATGAACCATGTCATTAATTACAGACATTCAAAATAGAAATTACTCCAAGGCAAGACAAATATTTACTATAAATAAAAGGGTCAAGAACTACAAAGTAACCATTTTATTCTAAACCAATTGTGCTTGTTTTTTATGCTCTTTCTCCTCAAATTTAATTTGAAGCACATTAACTTCATTTCATATGGCAAATCTGACAGCTGTAGGTATACCCATAATGAGACTTCCATCAGGGACCACGATGACAGGAAGATTTTCAGTGGAAGTGTTAACTATATTTATAAATGCGTTTCTAAAACTCATGTGATTTGTTATCAGGATAGGTTTCTCTTAGAAATACCTAGGAGGCATATTTCCAAAGGTTTCCCTTTGGTTATCCCACTGGCAAAACCACCTTCAACTTCCAACGAGAGCATCAGGCTGAATAGTTACTGCATCCCCTCAGATGCCAGAGCAGTGGGAGAATCAGGGGCTCCTGATTGTTTTCTTCACCCACTGCAGTAAATGTGACCTGGTGGGTCCCAGCAGCTGTCTGACATCTGTAAGGAGCTGCTTCTCAGTCCTGCTGCTCAGTCTTCAACAGGATCTGGGGTCCTGCAAATCTCTGCATGGTTGAACTGCTGCCCTGGTGTCCAGGTACAGCAAAACACAGCACAGATCCTGGAAATTCAGCTAGGGCCAAAGGCTGAGTGCTGCTGTTGGGTTTGGTTGAAGGTGCTGGGGTGGAACATCCACCCATTGGTGCATCACACAGAGCCTGGCTGTTGCCTCAGCACTGGTTGCTGCAGCCATAAAAGCCAAAACTCCCATCCTGTCTTCAAGGAACAGGTACCAAAGACGTTTCTTTCCTTCCTTTTTTTGTGTTGCCACTTTGCTACTGTGTCTGGCTCAGCACAGAGTGGGGCAAATCAGGTTACATTTTTGTATAAATCTCACTGTGGAGGAGTTTTCCTATAATGGGAAGGCTTACAAAGCCCCCTGTCCTGCAGGGAGAGCAGTGGCTGCCAAAGGTGAGGGCACTCTGACCTGCAACTTCTACCCAGGGCCAAGCTCTCTTCATTGCCACCCTACTAATATTCTGCTTGCATATCTACTATTTTGTATAAGGTTATTTGTGCTTGGTTTGGGTGATATATTTATTTTTTAGCAGATAAGATGCGATCCTAAACAACATTTCAGCATTCTCTTCTGTGAACTCATTATAATGGTTTGTGTCAAACACATGATGTTACATTACTGCTAATTACATCAATGAATATTTTATATTAAGCATAATATGCCCTCTACTTTCTTCTCTTTTTCCTCTTTGAATCACATCATTACCTCTCCAAAAGTCAGGCATGAGGGCAGGCATATGCACTGGCCATATAGATAGCAGGCATGAAAATTCCTCAATGAAGCAGCCACATGAAAATTCCCCTAACATCTGCCCTCATGTTTGTAACTAGAGTGTTTGGCGTAATAAAGACAACAGCAGTGGGCAAGTAGTTTATCTATATATATTGCCAGGAACAAAAGAGGATGACAAAGTATTGCTGCCATCAAGAATCCAGAAGGTGCCACAGTTCAACAAGGTTCTGTATTACTTTGAGTCAGCCTCAGTTATGTTCACAGTGATTTTTTACAAAAATGTAAAGAACAAGAAGAGGAATGTAGTGGAAGAAAATAGCTCAAGTAGGTTTTTGTGGAATGTGGGAAAGTTGTTAAAAGTCATATTAAAATCAACAAAAGCATTCAATACTTGTCTTGGAGAAAAAGGTTGTGTTTAAGAGAGAGGGTCAGCTGTTAAAAAAAATATTTGGGCAATATGAAAAATTACAAATCTTTTCATCAGGAATTTGGAACTGAATGCATGAGGGTGTACAGACCTAACAGTGACAACTTTTACAGCTGAACAATGCTTTTGCAATGAAATCCTGGCTTCATTCAAATCAATGGCAAAATTCCCGTCCTCTTCAATGGAGCCAGGATTTCATGTGTATCTGTCTTTTTTCATTCTTCCTTGATATTTGTATCCCAACTATCTGGCAGAATATTGTCTGTACAGGTCAAAACTAAAGCTTTCTATTCATATATGTCAGAGTTGCTATCTGTTTTCTCACAAAATTTAAAAAAAAAAAAAAAAAGGATGAAAAAGTGTGACACATACTTGCAGTGCCGCATCATTTACTTCATTGCTCAGAGTAAAGAGAATTGTTTGCTGCATCTGCTAGGAGGAAAAAAATGTCAAGAAAAAGGCTAAATGCTGCCTGTGTGTAATTCCTAACTCCAAGGCTTTTAAAGAGCTCTTATTTTCAACTCTACATGTATTAAGTTTCAGATATGGGTGTCATGGGATTTAAGCAGGGGCAGAATTACCTCAATGCTGTCTCCTCTTAAAAATGCTTCCTGAATATGGAAAAGTATTGCATGGGCAGGAAGGAAGGTGACTTTCATCAAACAAATCTGTCATGCAGTGAGACTATTTAACTCATCAAACAAACCCTTGTATTTGTGCCTCTGAATATAAGCATTAACCAAGAAAAAATGAGAGAGATTAATGAAAATTCAAATTGAGAGAATGAAAATAAGAGATAAACTGCTGCTTTGCAGATGAATGAATTTTTAAAAATGCTTAAATCCACAGAGCTTGTCAAAATGCACCAAGAAGTTCCCTGGTAAGTGAGAAATGACACAGAGATGGTAATAAATGTGAATGGGGAGCTTTGTGTTCCCCCAGTGCATTATTTGTACACTACAAAAGCTTTAAAAAAATAGTAATTCTTCTCTCACTGTTGCTTAATTTGGGGAAAATACATGCAGCCTGCAAAGTGGCTATGTCTATTCTGCTTTAAAGCCCATCTGAGAGCAAATGGGCATTGCAAACATTTCACAAATATAATGGGGAGCCTTGGGAAAGCAAGGAAATATTCAGATGAATGAAAATCCTTTAACCATAGTCAAAGCAAGTTAGAAAAGAGGCAATAAATCAGCTGACTTTAGTCCATGGATGGTGTCATTGTAGATGAAACCAATAACCATGGCAGATAAAAGGTAAATGTACATGGTAATACATCTGCACCTATCAAAGACAAAGAAATATGTCAATAGTGAGTGAATCCCACATCAGAAAATGATGATTGCTTAGTAGTGATCTCCAGAAAGAATTCAGCTCCAGGCTAGACACAGAGTGAATCCAAGAACAAAACAGTTTTGTACAGTCAGTGAATAAGGACATGTTCATAGTTCTGACATCCTTCAGTCTCTTAACTCTTCTTGTTGCTGTTATCCCAGACAGAGGAGATGAAGTTACATCAGAAACATTGCTGTGTCATTAACTTACTGGACAGCTGATCTGATAAAATATATTTAAAATAAATATGCACATAAATTCTCAGTTTGGTCATAGTTAAATGTTGCACAATCCATGACATAGAGGTTACACAGTCTACCCTTTTTGGAGGGTTGCATGAGTGTGGTGTTTCCTCTGCAAGTGCTGTTAGAAATACTTGTGAGTACATCGTTAATCTTCAACGGCCAGTGGTCATTTCTGGAGCTGCCTCAGCAAATACTTCTGCAAGCAGTGTCTTTCTGCAGCATATTAGTATAAATTTGACCCACTTGGGAAGTACAAACAGCAGGGTTGATGAGCCTGGGATCAGCGCCAGGTTAATGCAGCTACATAGCTTTTGTACCAGCTCATATTCTATGAGCTTTGAAAGGAGTGGGGGAGAATTCATCCCTCCATGCAAGATGTACTTAAACATAGCCAGGACATTGAGGCAAACATCATTATTAACAGGATACCAAACGTATCATCTAGAGTCTTTTCTCAGCTGGCCAGTGGAAGAGAAAAATTGTTTCAGAGTAAAAAAAAAATCAGCCTGCATTTCTCTTTTCACTTCTTCAAGCTCTCTTTCTCCTTATTTCCATGTCTTTCTCAAAGTGATGCTGAATGGTGTTTGCTTGCTGCCAATATGGATCATGGAACTGTCTTTTTTCTTTCTTCTTTGGCACATTTGTTAATTTTCTTACATTTATTGGTTGGTAATGATCAGAACTGTATTAAACCTGGATTCACTGATGAAAACTGCAACAAACTTCAGAAGCCTGCTGTAAATCTCATTGGCTGCACAAATGTAATCTGGAAGCCATAGAGAAGCAATAAACATGGTAAGCCCTGTTGGCAATTAATTTGTTACTTTTCAAACTACAATACAATCAGTTTCATTTGGTTTACCTCAAGAATCTCTTTGTGATATTTCCATGAAATTCAAGACGGTGAAAGTTAGTAATTCTGGTTTAGGAGCACAAGTTACTGGTTGTTGCCAAAGAATTATGTGCTGCTTAATTGAGTTTTGATGTTTTTGCTGCTATCTACAAACCAATTTTTTCCACATGACTTTGTGATGAGATCTAAATCTCTGTATCAAATGTTAAAACCCTTGGCACTTGCAAAACAGAAAGATTTATGTAATTAACAGTGGCTGAGGAAAATAAGGTTATTCTCACCAGGGAAAGGAGACATTTTGGTTATCTAATTGATGCTTTTTCCCATTCAGAAGATTGATAAAATTGACCAAAACAAAATTTTCCCACCATCAAAATCACAAAACCAAGATGACATAATGCACATCCCAGAAAATTATGAGTGGAAACTTAACAGGAAACAACTATATTTCATCCAAAGGGAAATAAAAATGCTGAACGGATTGTAAGAAATGTCCTTTAAGAGTGGCAAAACATTTCTTTAAGTGATAGTTAATGAAATTGTAGGAAGAAATGATTGAAGAGCACTGGAAAGGGAGAATCTTTAAATGGAGAAACAGGTGAAAGAGTTCATTCTTTTGGTTTCCATGTACCTTGAATTTCTGGTTTTAAAAAGATACTAGTTCAGAACAATAAAAGCAAGAAATTATGTACTGAGATATTTGAAGTCTAACATCCCAACTCTTAACTGCACCATTCTGCTCCAATTACACACAAGTGCATTCAATAGGTGTTGAATGGGACCTATATGGTCCTTGTGTGTAGGGAAAGTCAGCCTTCAGGTGGAACAGGATGGGAGTTCTAACCATTTTCAGACAACAGAATCTTTCTTGAAACTCAAAACTACAGAGGTACAGAAAGCCCATTTAAAGGTGGAGAAAGTGTGACCCTAGAAATGAAATTCCTACTGTTCCCCATTCTGATTTTTAATCAGGTTGGAACTTAATTTGGATATTTTGACTGAGTTTAATTAAGTCAAAATGAACTTCATTTGTCTTAAATGTTTTTTATGGCATGGAGCTTTCTTCTAGCTCTAAAGGTACATATTTCTCTCTAAAGATACATATTTGTAACCACTGCTAACATGTAAATTAGATTAGAAGGACTGTGCAGGGTGAATAACATAATTTAGCAGTTTGTCTTCTATTCCCTGACAAAATACTGCATGCATTCTTTCTGAAATCAAGGCTGATAAATGTATTTTAATTGTATCCTTCTCCTTAACAGCACTTGTTTCAGTATCACAAGGAATTTATATGCATCCATGAAATTATACTCTTCCTAGAAATGTAATTTTGCTAGAGGTGCTTGGTGAGAAAGGACTGTGCAGCAAGGGAAAGGGAGGAGAACTCTAGATTCAAGAACTTCTTGAAAAGAGTCAAGAATCTGGAAGAAATGATCATCTATTTTCTGTTTCAGAGTTGAGCCCCTCTACTGCCTTTTGAAGTTGGTTATCTTCATTTCCCTCCAGTGTCCAATGTCCCTGGAAAGGAGAACTGAAGATTTTGTCTTTTGAAGCAGCCTCGCCAGGCACCCCCTGGGCAGGGTAAGCCCAGGGCAGTGGGAAGGCCAACCAGCATAAATGCCATGTCCCCTTTCCCAAAGTGCCTGTGCACTATGCTCTGGAGTACTTGTGCAAAACACATCTCAAGAGGTAGGAATGAGGTGGAAGAGCATCACTGCTGCCTGTTCAGATCAAAGGGAGAGACCATCCAACAGGGTTTCATCAGGGCTATTCCCACTCTAACAGCTGGGAGTTTATTGGAC
Organism: Donacobius atricapilla; assembly: GCA_013397315.1. Taxonomy (NCBI): domain Eukaryota; kingdom Metazoa; phylum Chordata; class Aves; order Passeriformes; family Mimidae; genus Donacobius; species Donacobius atricapilla. Next base: position 196,947 of record WBMY01018121.1, on the reverse strand, counting down.
ATGGAGGAATAAATTTACAAAGTGAAGCATGTGATTCCTTGCTTCACTGGCTGAATCAGAGCCTCAGTACCTGAAGCAGTAGGATATGCAGTAAAATCTGACTCTTTCTTGACTATTCTGTATCTACTCTTGGATACAGTGTGTTAACACCTGCAATTAACTACAGAAAATAAATAAATAAAATAAAATTAAAAAAAAAAAAAAAAACCCACCACGCCCCTAAGAAGAAAATATTTCTCCTTACTCTGTGTTAAGGCTTCCCTGGCAAGGAATTCTGTTTTTCTGCTGTTCTGGCAGATTGTTTGACACTGAGCAACTGCACTAACACTTCTGCAACAAGGAATAAGAACTGAGAGTGTGAAAAAGCATTGTGTAAGCCTTTCTGCTTGAGACATTTAAAAATAAAATGACTGAAGCTTTTAGAAATTTAGTGTAGTAGACTGATGCCTAACTAGCAGGGAGATAAAGCAGATTGCCTAAGAGAGTTTTTAAGTTTCAGTTTTGCCCTGCTCCTGGCTTGTGGGCTTGGCTGAGCTCATTCCAGGTAAGTGACTCCGTTCCTGATTCTAAGCAGGCTCCAGGCAGGAACTGGCAGGAAGAGGAGGCAAGGAAAAGGTCTTAGAGGGCACAAGTCTCTGAAGGGATGAGCTCAGCTGGTTCCTGGGGTACAGTGGTCAGCAAGGGCAGCACTCCAAGCACCGAATGCTGCTATCAAGCTTTGAGACAGAAGAGACTGGGCCTGTCAAGGCTAGCAGAAATTGAGCCTTCTCCCTGCCCCCAATTTCCTAGCATAGAAGGGAAGGTAAAATAGGAAAAGTATCTGCACAATATGCCACAGTGCGAGAGGAATCAGTCCCCTGAGAGCCCGTGGGGACAGGTCCAGCACAGGTCTGTGACAGCCAAGGGCTGGGCTGCAGCTGGTCAGGAGCCGGGGAGGTCAAACGCCTGCTGGAGGCAGTGGAGAACTCCCGGTCCATTCGTGTTTTCAATTAACATAAATCTCCATATTTCAAAAACAATTTTCTAGGAATTCTGATATAACTACATATTCAGGCCCTGGACATTGCTCATGACAAACATATTTTCAAGAGTGACAAGTAAACCTTCACCCTGCTTTTAGCTTCATCTGCTATGTCTTGCCTTGTCTTGTCTGTGCATCTGAGCCAACAATGAGGGAACTTTCCTGCTGAAGCAGATGTTTACCTTTCAGCACCTGAGATGACCTTTTGACTTGGGCCTGAAATTCTGGCCTTACTGAAATGGGTGGAAGTTTTGGCACTGATTTTGACAGAGGCAGTATTTCATTCAAGGTGCTTTGCTCAATAAAGCATATAAAATTACAAAACATGGGCCTTCCCTCTTGCTCAACTTCTCAGTCATCCCAGGTATCACTGAGTGATAAACACAAAAACCTGGAGGAAACAAAATGGCATCTAAAAAAAGGCTCCTACATGAATAATTAAAATACCTTTCAATATATATAATAGGTACACCTATACACACAAGCACACACATATAGGAGATGTCAATGGGATCAAAGCCTTTCTCCAGCACTTTAATAGGTGGCATGCACCCTCACTTATCTGCTAAAATCAAAACCTGTACATGCACGTGCAGGTGCTGGGAGTTACTTTTTCATATTGTTGGCACAGGGCCACATAGTAGAGCCATGCACCTTCATTTTTTAACAAGGCTGTGTTTTCTCAGGTGTTCATTTATCTCTGTGAAGAAGTTTCTCAGACCTGTAACCTCAAGTTTAGCATGCTAATAGGAAGAGGTGCTCTTGCTGCCAATAAACAGGCCTTACTCTTAGATCCAAGAATTTAAAACCAGATTCTTTTATTATTTATAAATATTTTTTTTCAAATATAGGAATTGTGAGCATGGAATTGTAACAACTGGCATTTGAAACAGACTGCCAAAGGATGTGGTAGGTTTTCTACTGCTGTGAGTTGAAATAACTTTCTAAAAGACAATTTTAGATTGAACCTGCAAAATGCAGTTCCAGAGGCATGAGGCCTCCAGAGGCACTGTATGGAAAATATAGTCTGTGTTGTATTGGCTCTTTCTGGCTTTAACAATCTGTAAGTCCGTGCTGGTTTTGGTAACAGAGATATCATGAACAGAGGCAGAATGTAATTAAGGATTATCTTCTTTGGCAAAAACATTGATTTGAACAATAAAGCAGAGCTAAAGAAGGTGCAAATAACTATCCATGTGATTAACATAAACACTCTGCTCCAGAGTGTAACAGCCTTTTCATTCACTGTTAAGTTTTAAAATTGCAGCATGGATTGACTGAATTTTTAAGTGAGTGATTGAATTTTTTATATTGAATATTTTTTTGGCAGTTTAGGAAGTGACTCTGCTCTTGCTACTTAAGCCCCATTAGAACACTTCTGATTTTTCTGCAGGCAATATTGTCAGTTCCCATTTCTCTCAATTCTCTGCATTTTGACAGCAATGAGTCAAATCATGGTTTTGTTTTTATTGTCTAAAGGTTTTTGCTTTTCTGCAGCTGTCTACTTCAAGGGGTTCATTTCTTCTCCTTTGCAGTCAGTAGAGTTTTATTGTTGTTTCTCACAGGCTAGAAACAGGGCTCTGGTTTTTCTTTTGTACATTTATTTGATCCAATGAGTTGGCTCTTGTTATCTAAACTGAAAGTCACTTTCTCATACATTAGTCATTTTATGTTAAAGATCAAAAGTTTGAGGGATTTGTTGTTGATTCTAATCTCACACAACATTTTTCTTTATTTACTCTTCTTGTAGATTCTGTATTTGAGAATTTGCAAAACTTGTTTTCAATGTCAACATTCAAGCACTTCCCATAAATAAAAAATCTGGAGTCTCTTAAAATAGTACCAAAGACTTCCTCACACAATCTCAGATGGAACAGCCCATAGTTTCCTGCTATTAATCTATGTTTTTATATTACATTGTAGTATTATATTGCCACTTGTTTTTTCTAGTTCTTTTGGATCACTGCTAAGATGTGTAAGGTTATGAAAAGAATTTTAAAGATTTTAAATCTTTAAAGAATTGCAAAACCTAATTCCTACTTACTTTTATGGGTACTCTGGAAGATGTACTGTTTTCAAATTTTATTAGAATCAAAAATGTTTAACTCCTACCCACTTCAGAGTTTCCTGACTGAGCCTGCAAAAAACCCAAAGAGAAAAAACAACCAAAAAAAAAGATTATTTTAAGCTTTTAATCATTCTAAGTTCTAAAATGAGAATAGCGCAAGGAGGGGGAGGGCATATGACCGAAAGAGGCTTTGGGGCAGGAAATTGGCGCGCAGGAGCTTTCAGGTACCCAAGCACAGCCCAGGAGCTTTCAGGTACCCAAGCACAGCCCAGCATGTTGTGGCCAAGCTGAGGCCCCTTGTGGGCACCGCCTGGCGCAGCAGGAGCGCGGAGAGGCCGCGGGGAGCGGCGGCGGCTGCCCCGGGCCGGCCCGAGCAGCGCTGCTGCAGCTGCCTCCGGCCGGGCTGGGCCATGCCCGTGGCTCCCTGGCTGTCCTGCTGCTGCTCCTGGAGGTGCTGCCGCCTCACCTGCCGCCAGCGCTGCCCACAGGCACCTCCAGGGACACTTTCCCACAGGTTTCCTGCAACTGGCATGGCAGATCACCCCCGGCCTCTGCTCCTGCGCAGCATCTCTCCCAGATGGAACATTCCCCAGTCTCCAATAGGGACTGCTTTGCTCCAAGTCCGTTTTATTCCCAGCACAGTCTTTAAATAGAGCAGGGTGAATAGGATAAAGGATTTGAATAAGTCTGCTGGTTTATTTTGGTGTTTGCAAACAGATGCTTTCTTCAAACTTTCACAAAAAAATATTTAGAAATTTTTAATAGTAATTAATAATATTGGGCATAGGGTCAAGAAGAAAAAAAACTGTAAATACATTCTAGGCAAAATATTTGCATTGTAATTGCATGTCTGGTTACTTTGGATGTAGTATCTGAATTAGGGGCTCTCTAGTTTGGGGAGGGATTGATAACATGGGGGCAGCTGGACAGCAATTATCACACAAAATTTTGTGAAATATTGCCCATTGCCAGTAACTTTTCAGCAGTCCCTGAGGTGGATTGTACTTTCATAGAGCTAAGAGGGGATTTTTCAGTAAATGTTTTTGTAAAAAGTGCTGAAGGTATATTGGAAATAATTTGTTAATCAGAGGGGCTATGACTGTCATTTGAAACATCCATCAGGAATAATTAGCCAAGGTCTTGTTTTGATGGTTTTTAAGTTCTGATACAGGCAAGCTTCATTTCTACAGAGGAATTTGCATTTAATCCTCTTTAAACTTCCCCTGAATTTTGTTTATGTGCTGATTTGGGCTGGAGTACAGTTAATTTTCTTCACAGGGGCTGTTTTGGAGCTGTGTTTTGAACCATCTGTTTGTATTTTTCAGGTAGTACCTTTACAATATGCTTTATTCTTTCACTGGTGTATGTCCCTCCACAGTAAAAACCACAAAGCAAACTAGGTTTCTAAATGCATGTCCTCTGAAGCACTTTCCTAGGAATCTTGCTGAGCTTAAATGTCTTCACTGTGTGTGAGAAAGTAAATATACATGTAACAAAGAGTTCTTCCTTCCCTGGGCAAGAGTGTGTTCTATCTGGGAAAAAACATTATTCTTGGCATGATAATTAAAAAGAAATAGCACATTTGAATAGTACCAGCCCACAAAATCCAGGGCTTAAAGCTGGCAAAGCAAATAACAGCATTCTAGGATGACATTTCTTTTCCACTCTTGTAGCAGTTACATGAGTGTTGTGTCAGGAGCCTTTGGCTTTGGTTAGTTTCTGTTGTAACATTAATACAAGTGAAACCATAACATTTTATTTTACATGTTAGTTCTGCAGGACTAATTTTCTTCTCATTTTAACTGGACAGTAACAAGTGAGGTACATAAATACCTAATCCAGAAGAATTTAATGTAAGAATTTAGTGATGTGTGTGTGTATCTCTATATAAAATAACAACTGAAAACCAGTATGTTTTCTATATATTTTATATGAGATTTCTTATAAAAACCCCAGCATATTAGATATGTTTATGCACTCTCTTTCCTTGTCCTTCTTTCTCATTTTGTACCACTGCAAGGCTTGTCCAGGTTCCTCCTCTCCTCCCAGGCAGAATGGCCCTGGACTGTTCTGAGCACTTTAGTATCTGCCACTTTCAGGAGTAATTTGCATTTTTCTAAAGATCCATAAAATGTGAATATTTGGAATCCTGCAAGTTAAACATGGAGCCTTGGGGAATCTGTGAAGCTCTGAAACCAAATGCTTGGGATTTTTCCTTCTTTTTTCCTTTTTTTCTGGCAGGTGGATTTGAGCAATGACCTCAGTACGGGGACATGGGTAAATATCAGAATCCTGCTTTTAAAAAGTTCCATCCCAGAGAGCACAGTCTGGCCAAGGCCCTTCTGCAGGGAACCTGTTGAGGGAATGGAGCAGTACAACTGCCAGAAAGAGCCAACAGTGTCCCAACCTCTGTAGTTTTCTACTTTTTCTGCACTACATTCTCATGTCCCCCTAATGCAAATGTGATCAAAATATGGCCCTAACGGAACATCTATCATGGGAAGGAAGAAAAAAGTATTACAACTCCAATCCACTAATTTCAGAGTGCCCCCTCTTCTCCCAGCAGTGGCTGGTAGCTGCAGCGTCCCAGTGGGCACACTGGGGAGGGGAGACTGGCAAGGGCATTCCCCAGGTGCTCTGGAATGAGTATCTGGAAGGAGGGTGGCTGGCCACACCTGCCAGCAACCTCATGAGAGGCTCAGTTCTACTCGTTGGCAAGGTGAGGGCTCTTCCTGCACTACACTGACATCGTGTCTCCCACAACTCTTCATTGCAAGTGGTCCATAAAACAAGAAAGACCAATGTGAAACCCTTCTGATGAGGTAAAAATTGTAAAAACATTCTTCCCCACTCCCTTAAATAACAGTATAATGTGTTGCTGAGGATGCCAGGCATACTGGGAGCAAGAAGAGAGGAAGCACATGTCACCACCCTGTGCAATCTTTCTTCTCCCTCACCACAGGCAGGACAAGCTGGGCAGCCTGTACAGGGCTCAGGACTTCCAAGACAAGGAAACCTGGAGAGGGATAGTATGTGATAGAAACCTGAGGAAGCCCCAGCCTTTGCAGATCGTGTAAGGGCTGCTATTTCCCCATGTGCACCAGGCATGCACGAGGCTGCTGGGTTCCTTGGGGACCAAGAGCCTTTTGCAGGTCACAGTGTATTTTAGAAGGTTTGCTTTTGACATCATGTGGCCAGAGTCATTTGGAGCCTGGTCATGCACTAAAGAACATGTCAGGAAACCACAAGGCGTAATTTCTCTGTGTAGCAATAATCTGCAGGGAGCCTGGATAGCTGTAATGGTACATTGCTGCTTGCTTTAAGTCTGCCTTTGCATTAACTCTTCAATTTGCTTGCTTTGGCTTCCCTGACTCTTAAATACATACACACAGGATCACTTTGACATAGTAAAAATTTAGTTTCTGGAACTGGCTCCTTAGTCTCCAAACCATGGAGCTCCTCGTGCCAGTCCTGCTCCCATGAGCTGCATGGAGTAAGTCTCCATCTCACCTTCCTTTCCTAATTTGCTGTGACAGTGACTAATTCCAAAGGCATTGGTAACAAGCTAGGGATTTTTATCTAAATAAAATTTACTATAAAATTTACAGGGACTATTTTTAAGTGATATCAAAAATAGTTTTTCTATGAAAATAGTTTTTAAAGGATCTCTCTCTACCACTCATGGCTTTTCTTTGCCAAACTCCAGCAAGCAGGGCAAGCTGGCTTTTAAATAGTTTTTACAGTTTTCTACTATTACAATCCTCTTCTACTAATGCAGAAGCTTTGGCCTTCCCACCAAGCCTGCAGTAATCCACTCCCCATTTCCCTACTTCTCTCTTTTGATCACTGAGGCTTAAAGGGACTGGACAAAAACAGGTACAGGAAACACCCAAAATCTCTCTTTGGAAGAGGGGTTTCTTGTCCTCCTCTCCACACAAATGAAGATGATGCTTACAAGGCTGCAGAAGCACCATCTCTTCTCCCATACACACCAGCTTTAGATAACAGGGTCCCTCAATCCCAAGAGAAGCAAAATGTATTGACCTGGGAAATAAGATCCTCGTGAATTTATGGTACTGGAGAAGATAGTGAATAGTTGTTGCTAGATCTAGTTTTTGTTAATATTTACTGCTGCTTTTATTTAAGAAAATGTGCTTTGTGTACTTTATATTCCTTGCTTTCATCTAGTAAAAACAATCAAAATTGTATTTTATAAAAACAGCCTCTTACCTACATTTTTCTTGAATGACTACCATCAAAAGTAAATGAACTTAAAAAAAATTAATTCTGTACTTTTCCATACTGAAACGATCCAATCTCAGATTTATGATCTCTGTGACTTTAAAATTAGATTGAAGAAAAGCAGGCAAAGATGAACCAAATATTAACAGCAGCAGGAAAAGAAACCAAATGTCTGGCAGAGAGCACAACAGATAAACACCTTCCTACCTAACCTGCTCTTTCACCTCCACTCATAAAATGGGAACTCGCCTGAGGGCTGAGTGACCTGCAGATATAGAAAGACATAGCATGGGGAAAAAAAAATAATCAGAGCAGCAATGTAGCTACGTATAGCTGAAAATATTTGGCTTGGCTGGAGAGTCAGCTTAAAGCTTAAGCAGTTCTTGATTTTTGTTCAGGTTGGTTTCTGCACCATTAACAAGGACTGTACTCTAGTTAGCTCAGTCACACAGAAGCTGCTCCCAGGATCTCAATATCTTGAACTATGCTGAAGGTACAGTCAGAATAAATATACGATGTTTATAATTTATACTTGAAGTGAATAATGCCGCATTGTCAAATCTCAATTAGCCGTGGTCGCTTATTTGGTCTAAGGATTATCTTTGCCATGGACCCTGAGATCTTAGATTTGGCAGATTTCTTAACTGAGATAAAGTGTTGTGCAAACAGGGCTCCCCTGCCCTCCGGGCCAGCCCGGCTCTGGGAGCAGCTCACCCTGCTGGGTCTGGCCACGGCGTCCTGCTCCCTGCAGCTCCCACCCTCACCCCACTGCCAGCCCGCTCCCCCACAGCTCCCCTCAGCCCCTGCCCTGAGGAAGGCTGGGGGCTCACCAATCCTTATTTTGTCTTCCACCAGGACAACTTCCTTTGCAATTCTTTGCAATTTTGGATCGGATCCTTCATAATTCTACCCCTTAGATATTTTTCTCCATATGGAGACATGATTGAGGATGAAATAATGATTGTCAATTATTGCTTTATTATTGGGGAAAGAAGCAATACATCTCATGAGTGATAAATTACCCTCCCTGTCATGATGTGTCAGGTTCAGAGGATGCACAGGGAGCTGCAGAGCACCTGGGCAGGCATCATCCCAGACTTGTGTATGGCACAACATGTTGTTACTCACACAACAGGGTCTCTGCACAATATGAAGATTTGCAACTAAATGTAAAATAGGTGCAAGAGCACACATTAGAAACCCATATCACCTTAGCATATGAGAGAGAAAAGGTTTTCCCTTGTAAACAGAAACCTGAATTAAAAGTGTAAAATGCCTTCTATGAAATACTGTCAAAATGTGAATGTTTTTCTTCAGATAATGCAGCTGCTTTAAGACTGGTTTAAAACAAAACAAAAGCAAATAAAATCCCCTAATGAAAAATGAGCAAACAACATTTTTAAAAGCCCTTTCTTGAATTCTGTGGACAGGTATAATAATAAATGATGTTTCTGCAGTACAGAACAAGTGAGGTTAAGCAAGCTCAGCTCTGATAGCTCTATTTCCAGCTCCAATAAAATATTCTAGTGTGTCTTGCAAAATATCCTATAAATGTGAATACAGAAAAATGGAACATTCTTTTAAACAAGGAAGGTCTTTTCCTCAAGCATAAATATTCTTAGTCTGTTTTTTGGAGATAAAGACTATATCATTACCAGACCAATGGCTGGAATTTCTCTTTGAAAAGGAATCCTTGTAAATGCTGTATCTCTGAAGCCAAATGCCCGTAACTTCCAGTGAAAATTTCACTAAATATTCCATACAAGGGGCAGATCACGCTAACTAGGACTTTTCAAAATTTATGCAAAATAATATTATATAATACTGAAAAAAGAGAGGTTATAAAGCTACTTTCTAATTTTGAGTATTCATGAATACATAAGTGTAAGTCCCCTCAAGATTTTTGAAATTATTTATGCACCTAAATCCCATTGGATTAAACAGACATCAGGATCATAAATATAAATATTTGTTTTTATTCTATATTTTAAATTTAAATCTGAATTTTTTTACATTTTTTTAAATTTCTTGAACATTTTTTATTTAAAAGCAGAAAAGTGTCTATGCAAGCAGTCATGTGAGTGAAAACAAATCCACTAGCTAAAATTCCATTAAAAGACAGCATTATAGCATATTACTAACATGTAAAACATAAAATAATATTTTACAGTTGTTTTAGGAGATTGTTTTCAACCAGCACTGGGTTTTAAACTACACAGGAAAATACATGAAAGTTCCTTCAGATGTTTGGCCTGAGTTAAAGAACTTTAAGATATTCTCTTCCATTTCTTATGACAAGTAACACAAAAAAAATAAAAGATTTCCCCATATAACAGTAGCCGCTGGTGTCCTGTGTCAGGGTATTAACCTTTTTAACCCTGTCAGTTTGCTGGGGCCAGGAAATATGGACTAGTCTTTTACTACTCTTCTGTGTGTCACAACTTTATTATGCATCACATTTTTGCTCTTCTGAAGTGTCTATAGCACTAAAAAAATAGTCTTGTAAAGAGAATGCAGTGTTCCAAGGCTAATAAGGTATGTAGGACTGAATATCATATATTTTATCAAAGCAATGTCCCTCTTCATCCAGAGCACATTATTGTTGCTCTGTAAAACCTTAACATCAAAGAAAGACTCAGGGTTCTGTTTCATATTTTGTAAAGGTGATCTCTGAGCATTTCTAGTTGAATTATCCAATAGTTTGCTGTATATCATTTTGCTGATGACAAGAAAGCTGTCTCATACCCTTACTGGTGTCTGTATAGGGCTGGCTTGTCTTTCAAGTTACTATAAAGCCATATAGAGCTGATTAGCAATAAATATTTCAACTGCTTATAAAGAAATGTTAGTTCTTACAGGCACTATTATTGTCCATTGCTTTTACAGACTATAATCTCTTCAGGGAGCTTGTACACATCCTCCATTAAGAATAATACTGAAAATTATACAACCACTTAAAATTCTTGTCAAGGCAAGATGGCATCATATTGTGAGGAAAATCAAAGACACTATTTAATTCACAGGCATCCATAAACATTGCTTTATCTCTTAATTGTAAATCTTCAGAGATTTACACATGATTTTCAGCAATCCAGATGGCAGTAGAAGAATGTTATCTTCCACTAAATATCATTTTGTTAAATACATAAGAGCTTTTCTCATTAATGGCAAGCTGCATCCAATTCTCTCCTTGTTGCTGGGGTTACAGCTGATATAATAACGTGGCTCTCTGCTCCTTCCTCACACGTCCATTTTTTTCCAGATTGTTACCCATAATTTATTATTCACTTTTATGCAAAAGGTTCAGCTCCTTCTGACAGCCATGGCAGCAACTGGTTGCAGTGACTTGGAGAGAGTGTCCTCTAACCCCAGCAGTATCTGCCTGCAGGGGCACAGCATTCCAGGGAAAGGAGACCTTTTTCCTGCTTGGACACTGACCTCGTGGGGCAGGCAGGTGTCCCCAGCATCAGCCTCAACTTGGGAGAGCTGCTCTCCTGCCTGTGCTCCTACCTGCACTTCCACTGGATCCCTGCCTTTGCTGCACCTCTGTCATTGCTCTCCTCCCTTGGAGCTGGAAATGTGCAAGGATTCAATCCATCTCTGATGCAGTTTGTGCTCTTTGGGAGAACAACCTGACAAGCCCACAGGGCATCAGGTGAGCTTCCACTTCCCAGGCCAGATTTGTTTTCCCTGTGTGTGTGTTTCTGCCTCAGCAGCCTCCTTTGACTTCATTCCAGTGTCACACAGATAACCTGAGGGAGCTGTGACATTTATTCCCCATAACTCTGTCATCCTCCACAGCAGGGTATTGCTGATGGGAAACTTAAATATGATCCAGGGAGTATGCAAATGAGATTTCACCACAATCAAATGGAATTTTGTTCCCAAAATCACTCCGTTTCTCCTTAGCAACTTTTGAAAACAGTGGCAAAGACCGTGGCAACACTCCCTGCAAGGCAGTTTTGTGTGCTACAGTGGGATTTCGAGTTGATTCCAATCCCTCTGTGCACCTCTGGCACCCTTTGGTAGACGGTTTTTTGGGCAATGGAAGCTTTGGGGCTGAATTCAACCAGGGCAGCAGTAAAAACTAAAGTGAAGGGAAGTTTTTGTATGTGGTGAGATGATGCAGCATGGCAATTATCTGGAAATAGATGGACTGAATAGCCTTTTACTTGCCTGATTTATAAGTGAAGTAGACAAAATAAAAGAGAATATACTTCCATGAATAATTCTACCTCAGGCTTTTCATCTGAAACCAGTTTGAGTTGCCCACTATTCACATTTTCCATTTCTTAAGCTAATCAGTATTCACAGTTTCCAGGGTTTTTTTAATGCTTAGTATTCAAAAGGCCAGATTCATAACAAGTGATACCTTAGTTTGATCTGCAATAAGCCACAGCATTTTTTCACAATTTCCACAAAATCCCAGTTCTGGAGGCAAAAAGACTTTTTTTCCCCAGCGTCTTTATTCTACTCTTGTAAAAGGTCTTCTTAATCTATTACTGATAATTTGACAATGTTTTTGCTGTTATGAGCCAGTTTGGTTCCTCGTTATTTTGTGCTGTGTCAGTAATACCAAACTGATCATATAGTAAGTATGCTCTGTTCATTTTAAATTAAGGAAAAGAAGAACTCAGCTAATTAAAAACATTTTCTTTCCCTTCATTCAGAGTGGGTGTATCTTAACCACACCTGACAGCACTTTACGCCATCAGAAGAAACTTCACAGTGCTGGATATGTTTGTATGGTCCAGAACAGAGCAACGTGGAGAGGTTCAGGGGGGTGCAGAACTCAGCTGAGTTTGGCCGCAGAGGTTGGTGAGTCACAACTGTTCTGAAATCTTTGGACTTCTTTTAAGTCCCAAGTCTTCTCCACTTCATTATCTTTTGTGGATGCCTTAAAAGTAGTGCAAAGGCTTCTGAGACTTGTGGAATTCAGGTTCATGTCTTTCTTTTCAGTTTTGATGTTTGTGCAGTACATTTCCTTCCATGCCAAGGAGGCCAAGTGGTCACAGTTGCTTTGTGCCATGCCAGGCTTCAGTAGTTTTGTACACCAAGGATTTCTACTGACCTGCCAGAAACCAAAAATTAAGCAAAGGGCAGAGAGAGAGAGAGGGACCAGGCATAGCTCATCTAAATAGATTGCAAACAGAAGTATAATTTAACTGAAATTTCTGATCTCAGGAGTATTCTTTATCCATTGATTTGGTGGGGAGGAAAAATTGTTACCCTTATTTTCTTTCTGTATCATAGAGCTTGCTTCCTCGGGAAATATGCTTCAAACCTTCTTGTTACTTTTTAGGTACAAGAGTTTTTAGGTTTTATTGAATGCCATACATGCTGTATAAATAAATACTGCCCTATTTTACTATTTTACAATCAATTTTACCCATGCCAAAAATGGAATTTCCCTGATCAGCATTTGTAGCGATATTTTTTCAATTTTAAGATTTTGCTTTCATTTTTTAACCAAGTAAATTTTATAGTGACAGCAATTAAAATTGGAACACATTTGGTTCCAGCCCCCTTGGATGCATTTCAGGTATTACAGTCCTTTGCTTTGTCTGGCCTTGCCTTTCCCTCCTTTCCTTTCCTTTCCCTATTAACTTTTCTTAATGAAGCAAATATAATAGGTTTCTACCACATATCACACATGATTTTTTTTTAATGAATGTTATCACTTTTTGGTATATTATTCTAATTTATTATATGTTTGTCCATCTTAATTTTACTCCTGGCATAACTGAGAGTTTGGAACTTGGTTTTAGATTTTTGTCTATATGCAATTAGGTGCAATCAACTTTCAGTAGTAAAGTTTTGGTCACTTAGTTCTAAATGCTGAAACAACATATCCTGTTTTAAGGTTTTGGGTTTTCTTCAAGACACTAATCTGGTGTTCATTATCAAAGGACAAAGGGCACTCTGAATTGTAATAAGGACTTTCTGGTTTTAAATTCCATTACTTGCATTAAAACCACTTACTGCCACTAAGAAAAATGAGTATAACTTTGTGCAGTTTGTGGAAAATAGGCAGTCTTTTGATATCTTATAGCAGAATGTTTCATTTAATAGGCCTGTACTTGAAAGTCCCCTTTCACACCAATGCTTGCAAGTGCGTTCTGTGTTTTTGTTTAAGTCTGACATCCATGAAAAGACAACCAAGATCTGTTTCTTATTGTGCATTAAAGAGGATTCTTTGGAAATTGCTGAATAACTTAGCAATATGCTCTGTATCATTTTTACTGATGACAAGACAGATGTCATCTCTGATGCGTCTGTCTAGAGTATCCTCTTGGATACTTTCTGGGTATTGCAATCTGCTTCCTTTCTTCAAATAGGAAGCATTTCCAAACGCCCTGTTAATTGGCAAATGCCTAAATAGTTCACTTATTTTCAAGAAACAAAAATGGAGCATGCTGACTCTTGGGAAACAATAATAATGAGTATTCCATTTATCAAAAAAGAAAAAACCCACAACACCCCTATTTTTAATTCAAGAGCAAGGCTGCTTTTTCAACAGAAATGTGTTGAATCATTTTTAGCTTTCAGGCCTTTGCCATATAGTGTTTAATGACCACAGCTGTACAAAGTTGCTTTCTCTTCCAGTCAAGGTCAGGACAGATGGTCAGACCTGGAGACTGACTTTTATTGTGTTTTCATGTTTAGATTAATTTTATTCTGTTTATTGCTTTTGTACTTGAAACAACAATGGGGTCCTTTCCAACTAAAACCCTCTCAAATCAAAATGTAGGCTTCCTCTCCCTCTTGTGAGGCCACCATCTTTCTCATCAGGCTCCGTCTGCAGAGCATATCCAGCCTGTTTGCACTCCTTGCCCTGGGCTGTGCAGGATGGGTGCAGGTGGTGCCGAGCACAGGCAGCACATGCCTTTGCTGGTAAAATAAACAAGTGCTCCAGCAGCCTGCTGGTACACTCAGCATAGAGACATAGGGGAAAAAAGGGACGTTTTTCCACTGTACAACATGGCTGAATAGTTCCAGGAAAATATGAATTTCCTGTAAATATTCCCCTTCTTTAGAAACAGAACAGCAAAAAGAGTGGGGGAAAAGGGGAGTAAGAGAGACAGCGGAAAGGAGAGCAGAGGGAGCACCTCTGTAGGCAGGCTGTGCATCTCCCCAACACCACCGAGACAGGCTCAGCTAGCAGGGGCTTTCATATACATAAGGGACAGATGGGTGGAGGGCACTGGCAAAAAGAAATCTGCCCTAACTGGGGAAATGGCCTTTACCAAAAGTGAAGTAATTTCCAACATGTTTAAGTCAGTGGTACTACTGATGATGCTCAATTGACACATTTGTGTTGTATTTAGACTGCAAGTATTTGTGCTGGCCATTACATGGTATCTCAGGGAAGACTGAATCTTTCCTAATCAGAAGATCTCAGTTTTAGGGTATCCCTGTTACATCTGGGAGGGGGGAGGGGGGGAGAGTG
>WBMY01018121.1:135502-182142 GCA_013397315.1 Donacobius atricapilla | reverse complement strand
GTGCGGGGCTGGGGAGAGGCTGCTTTTCTTTATACATATACACTTTGTTTTCTTCTTTAACAGCCAGTTCAGGCAACATCTCTGTCATCCTGACTTACGCCGTGATTTTAAAATGTCATCAGAAGCATTTCTTTTAGTGACTGCCAATTGTTAATTGCTTCTCCTGTATGTCTCCATAAACACTACATGTAGATATATTGGTATATAATATTCATGTGTTTTATGTTTGTATAAACATACTGCTAATACTCTGTTTCTCCAATAGAGAGCTCTGTAAATATAGACCTCCAAAGATACCTTATAATGACTTAAACATTACACCAAACAGGAGATTCCAAGGGGACATGATCAGGATGTAATAATGGGCCAATGTCAAAAAGGATTTATGATTATTATTCATATGACTCAACCATATGCTCCAGCTACTGCAGTAATCTTGCTAGTCTTGGTCTGACATCTGTAGTGATAATGAGTAAAATTGCATTACGCCACAGAAAAAAAATCAAGACACTTAAAAAATAACTAGTGGGCTGCCAGGAGAAACATTGACCTCCTCTGTAGGGTCAAGAGATGGTTTCAAAATATGCTGGATGCTCCTGACAAAGCTGAAGCACTCTGAGGATCTGGCAACCAGCTGTTCTAGCTTTATTAGTGAAGAACTTAAATATAATTGAATTCCCAAACCATCTGTATTTATCACTCCAGTTAAACACCATGCATGATCCAATTGAGTTTACTTTAAAAAAAGGAAGTTACCCATTTCATTTTATGTAGGAGGACAAATGGAGATTGGGGAAGATACTTAAATAATGTGTATTTCCACGATCACCTGAACAGTCATGGTACCTGTTTGTCTTTCCTGGTTAAACATCAGGTGTTTGAGAGACTACAGTGAAAAGACACATTTTTTTGGTTTGCTTCCCTCCAACAATGTTGCTCTGTCTTGGTCTTTTATGGAGCAGCCCTCATCTCTGGCTGTATGAGAACCTGGTGCTGGCTGGGAAACCGTCGCTTATTTGTGTCACCTCCAGATTTCCCTGTTCCATAGGAATGTAGCAAACATGCAAATACCTTCTGAAGAGATGTGCAGACACTGAAAACTCCCTCCCACTTCTGGACTAATTCATAGTGTTATGCAAGGTAAATATGAGTGCAAACTTCCTTAGTTTCTGTCAAAGTCCATTAATGCTCTGTTACTGGCTGCAGCAACCAGGTGGGAGGTGAAAACTCATTTGTTTCGCACTGAGAAGGAGAAAACTTAGGTGAAATGGCCTGATGTCAGCCCCTGTAATCCTGCAGTGGTGGTTAGCAGATGGGCAGCAAGCAAAAGTCAAAGCAGCTCATGCATAAAGTATGCTAAATCACAAACCACCAAAGTTGCTATAAAATCACATCCAAACACTGCAGTAAAGGACAAATATTTAGGCAGTGTCAGTCAGTTAGCTAATGTATGTATCAGCATATTAGTGAGGAAATCCCCAGAAGCTCTGTGGGAGTTTTCCTTTTTGATCTGCCACCACCTGCCCAGCTGCTGGCACTGGCACTGCAGCCACCAGGCAGGCAGGAGCAGCTTCCCTGGGAACCCAACAAGTTGCTCCTTAAGGCTAATAACCACTTCATTAATGCACAGGCAGACTGAGCAATCAGCAGCAGGTGAGGAGCAAAAGGGAACCAGACTAGAGACAAGCTTGTCCGCCTGCCCCTTCAGCAAAGCTCCTTCTCTGCTTGTTAACAGCAGCAAATGTTCTTTACTGCCGCCAGACTTGTACAGGCTCCATTCTGCTCATCAGACTCTGGTGCCTCTCCTCATCGTGCTGAGACCCTCAGCCAAGAGACATGTTCGACATCTGTGAAGCCTGAAGTCTTGGCTCATGTGAACACTAGCATGGGTAGACTCGAGATGTTGTTTTAAGCACCTGACATCCTCCATCTGTCTTCTCTATTTTTAATTATTTCTCATCTATAGAGTGACCTAATCAAACAAGCTCCCGTCTGATGTCAAGGTTCTTTCTTTGCTTTAATCTCTTCACATTTCTATATAATTTCTTTTTCCTCTGGAACTATCAAAGAATTTTCTTTAACAAGCCCATCAATGAAAAACAAAGTCTGCATTCTTGAATTCTAAGTCACACATAAACCGTAAAGATGCTGTTTGCTCAGTGTTGACAGAAGCAGTCGTCTGCCTTAATTTACCTTCATCGTATGTTTTTATTAGAGCTGTGGGAGCATGCATAAACTCACCAGGGGGACATGCACATTACAGGGCTCTTTTCTTAAACTCTCACCTCTAATAAAAACACACAGGCTACAGCTCTGTCCTATATTGGACTGCAATACCTCTCTGTTCTCTGTTCTTGTCATATCAGGACAATTGTCTTTGAGAATATTCACTTACTGGAATTCATCTCAACATGAGGGAGGAGTGGTCTTTGAGGAAAGATCTTGGAGAGTTGTCTCTTCCGTGATGCTCTTCTGTTCAGTCCTGCAGAAGACCTTTACCTCTAACTTAGGTGTCAAGGCTGATGTCCCTATTTTAACCCAAATATTTTTCAGGTCCTTATGGGGAGAGTGGTTCCACTACCACTAATGAGCCTCCAACAGTAACTAAAATGGCCATATTGCTACAGGCTCACATTATTGTAGACAGGATTGCCATCCCCACTGCAAAATTATTGAGGCCCTACTGATAAGGGCCGTTTTTGAGGCTCAACTGATCAGTATTAAATATGGATGTGTACATCCACATGCATGCACATCAAATGGAGATAACCTGAGCTCCACAGTTGAGTGGCTATCACTGTGGCTGATTGGGATGCTTCATATTTAACTTGCAGAAATCACCTAGATTAGAGAAAGGTATCATTTGATCTTCCACTTTTCCACAGAGGCTGCCAAATAGTTTTCTAAATCAGTCCCAAATGTGGCCTGGTCTCTGTGTTGGGCCAGTGTGAATATAGTAGTTGTTTTGTTCCTCCTTGCTACCTTTTCTTCTCCCCCCAAGCTTCCTCCCAGACTTCAGGGCGAGAGTACTGAGCCCCAGAATATCGTTCAAGTTAGACAAAACAAAGGTCCAATGTATGCTAGATATAATAACCTGCAATGTCTCCCCTGTCATCCCAAATTACTGGAACACTGTTCCAGCCCTGCCTGCCTACCTTCCTGCCTGCTGGAGAGCCATGCTCCCTCCTCCTCAGCTAGACTGGTGCAGGGTCAGTGTCGGCTCCGCGCTCGGCTTCCCTTGGCTGTGGTGCTGCTTGTCCCGCTCACCTGCAGGGACCTTCAGGAATCACACAGCTTCTCAGAAATGTTCAGGGCTCGCTGGAAATAAGTCACTGCCAGCAGGGAGTCAGGCAGACCAGGCTTCCCAATACCTGCTTTTGGCCTCCTCACTGGGAGTTAGGGGAAAATTTTTTCTTCCATGCCGTGGTGGAAATGCTGCAGGTTTGGGAACTTTGTTTCAAAAATAACTCTTTTGTGACATGCTATGCAAGCCATTTCTGTAAAGAACCTGATTATGCATTCAGAAAGCTCTCTGCTATCATGAGGAGATAGGTCTTTGGCAAGAACTGTCATTGATTGATTGCTTTCTTACTGAAGTTCACTGTAAGTCTTTTACCTTGTATTTTCTGGTGACTGTTGAGTAACACCTACAGTCCAAATAAATATGCTCCTGGCTCTCCTGTGCCGGACACAGATTGCTGTAGTCTCAGGTGCCTGTAAGAGCTGATGTACTGTTTCAGCCTTAGAGTTCTTACAGTCCTCAAAAAAGTCAGATCCTATGAAACAGTCTTTGCAGTAAGTCTCTGAAGAATCATCTCAAACATACAGGAACAGCTTAGGAAGCCCTTGATGAAATGTGCAGCAAGTGCCAACAGCCAAGTCACCACAAGTATTTGAAGATAGTAGACTCTTCTATTCAGTTTGGTGGATCAGAATAAAATGCTTTCCAAGACCACATGGTCTGGGAATCCACACCTACCACTTTATTGCAGTGCCTGAAAGAGGGTTGAGTGTACACAGTGACGCATCTGTAATCTCTCCTGCTGTATTCATTGGCATAGCTGAAAGATAAAGATGTAAAACTAAGATTTAGGGTAAATCAATGAAAATATGGCCCAAGTGGTAAAAGAGATGTTCTCCCATAAATCAGTGAATTACCATATAATGTATTTTTTCTCCACCTATCCCCACATACACTACATACTGCATCCATCAGAGGGCTGAAGCCTCAAGTAGCTCTGAGATTGTGCACGTGATGTACAGCATTGTTTTGTGCTCTATTTCACGTACTGCTGCCTTGCTCTTACATCTACTTGTCTTTTTTTTAAGAAAGTTAATAATAGAAGGGATTTGATTTTGTAGGATGCCCTTTGCTCTCCTTCCTATATAATTTTTCTTCTCTTTACCTGATTGAAAAAGTCAGTAAACATGGCAGAATCCCAAAGGTATGATCTGACACAGAGCCAGTGAAGACCCACCCAGCAAACCAGATTTTTTACAGTCCTTTCTTGAAGTGTGAGTATATGAATTTGGAACTCTAAGAGATCAAAAGGGTTTGTTTTGGTTATATTTGGTTTGCACAATGTAATTTTTTGCAGCAACTGATATTTAATGATGTTCATGGCAGAAGTAATTCCTATGTCAAGCAGACTTTTGCCAGACACTAGGAAAAAATGTCTTGTTTAGTATTGCTTTTGCTTTGTGTATAGGAATGATTGAGTACTGTCAAAGGTGATAGAAGGACAGCGCCATTTAAAAGTGCATTTGCACGCTGTTAACAAAGGTCTTTTGGTACAATTCAACCTGTATTGCTGTCACTCTACCTAAGATTTCAATCCAGGTTCAGTGGCCAAAACCATCCCAAGGAAATTACCTCCCAGTGGTGAGAATAGTCACTGGCACACTCATATCATAGGGATTTCATATCATTTCAAAGACCTTTCTCTCATCTTTGCTGTAGTGGTTTGTGAAACAAATGAAGTCCTGTAAGTGAAAACATCAGTAGAGAAGTGACCTTCATACACAGAAGTATAAAATAACAAACCCAGCATCACAACGAGCCAACAGTGCAGGGCACACAGATGGAAGCAGACAAAATAAATTAAAACAATATTGACATCTGCTGTATTCCTCAGTATCTCAGAGGACATAAAAAGTCTCCATAGATTTTTATTTTTCTAGTTGCTTATATTCAGTTTTTACAAGCCCAGAACCTACTTTATAGATGTTTTCCCTGTCATTAGTAACAAATTAAGGGAAGGACTACTGTAACTTCAGTAACTGAGTAGTAATTTGATCATAAGTTAGATGGCAAAAGGGGTTTTTTTTTTGGTTTCAGTAATAATTTTTGCCTTTTTTTTGTGCCCTTTAATTTAAGATTAAAAACCACTTCTTTAAACAACCACCTTAAAACTCAGAACAAAAAAAAATCTTAGAAAAGGAAGTAGATGAATACTAGTTTCAGGATGTTTTTATTAGAATAGTTTTAGAAGAAATTGTTGGTGAAATATTGTTCTTGTAACAGTTTTCCTTACTACTGAGGAAAATCAGAAGCAGAAAAGGAGGTGGTTTCTGGTGACACCACAAGCCTACAGAACTAGAGCTCAGTCTGACTGTTTAAACATGTAAAATGTGTAGGCCCATGGTGTAATTCAGGGGACTCACCCCAATGGACTGGAAATTTCCCATTCATCCAGGCTTTCCCTAACCAGGTGTCCCAGCCTCCCATCCCCGTGTCCCAGATTTCAGTACCTGCGTCCCCAGGGCCGTCAGGAAGGAGCCAACACAACTCAGCCACAAAAAGGTCACGCCAGAAGAGATTCCTGAATTCCAGAGGTTGATGTGTTTTATAGTGATAACAGAAATGTCTTTCCATCTAAATTCTAGCAGTGACACACTGAGCTCAACAGATTTAACCCAGGAAAGACTTTGAACAGCACATCTAAAGTAGAAAAAGCAGAAACAAAAACCAGAGTGCTTTTGGTTACCTTAGGATTTTTTTTTTTAAACTGTTTTGTATGCTCAGTTCCCATAGTTTCTGGAAGTTTGAATGCCTCTACCGTGGGAAGAGGACCCAGCAGAGGCAGAAACTAGACACTTTTGTATACCCTTGTCCCATGTTTTCACCTAATGCATATGTGACATCTGACATATACAACTACACAGACAGCCAACTGTCTGAGCAGCATGGTAAGACCATTTTTGCCTTCTGTGTTTATTATACACCCTTCCAACACCTTGGGCACCTTAAATCAAAGTTATAAAACTACTACTGCGATGCAAATAAGACAAAACTCTAAAACAGGGGAAAAGGTAGGGTACTGCCTTAACAATTCAACCAGCTGAAATATTTTCTCTCTGTAATGAAATGGGCCTCTCCCATTACCACACTTAACAAACAGTAGATTAACAGGTGGCTCAGTGCAGAGTGTCCATCTCACTGTAAGAAACTCCTTTGTAGCCTGCTTCATGGTAAGCAAAACATAGATTATGCCTGCAAGTTGCTTATTAAATTTCTCTCAGTCTGACCTGAAGATCAGGTTGTTTCCAGCCTTAGCAGCCTCTTGGAATCACCTATTCCCATTCCAGTGCAGCCCAGAGCTCCACTTTGCTGGAGCAATGAGAGTGTCCTCGGGTGGCTGCTGTACCACTGCAACCGCTGGGACCCACACCAGGGAATGGGGACAGAGGGGCTGCAGGGACTGCAGCTGCTGAGCCAAATAAACCTATTCTTGTTTGTTAGACACTCTATTTTTTGCCATGCAGTTTCTTATTTTCCTTGGAGGTATCCTTGTTATTGAAAATGTCCTGTGATTAATGAAACTGCTGGAGCGGATCCCACAGCGCCTCTCCAGCCCTGGTGAGTGCACACAGAACCCGGCTGCCCTCACTGGTCCAGCCGTGGCACTGGTCCCGCTTCGAGGGGCCAGGACTGGAGGGGTTAAATGGCTTCTGCCATGGATTTTCCAAACGAGGGGTTGTGCCTGTGGGAGCTTGTAACTCAGCTGGTGTGCACCCACATCACTCGGGGCTGTGGGAGCCGCCTTCGCCACCAGGGCTGAGATTACAGGGTAGTTTCCTGCCTGGCCTTGTGACCATGCACCCACACGTGCACGTTTCCAAAATAACCCACTCTTGAGCACGAGGGGTTTTCTGGGGAATTTGCTACATGACAGAATGTGCAGCAAAATTTTTTGAGCTTTTCAGGGTTATGAGAGGATAGCAATGATGTGCTTCCCATTAGTCAAAAAATCCAGCCTCCCTCTATTCCAGTGACAAAAAATACAGCTGCAGTGAGTCACTTGGTGTGCCTCTTCCCAAACCTCCTCTTCTCCAGTCATCCATCTCTTTCCAGAAGGCCTTGCTTTCATTTCTCTCACTGCAAAGACAAAAATTATTGTCCTCTGCTCCCTCTTCCTTCTGATGAATCCTGTTCTTCCTCTTCCTAGAAAATCCTTGCTTCTCATTTTCCCCTCAATCTTTAATACAGCTGCTCCTCTGCTTGGACCAAACAAATGAATGGAATTTGGCCCCATGCTGACCACCTAGACAAGATCCCAAACTCAGGGTTCACAGGGAAGTCCCTCAAAGGATTTCAGTGCAAAAGACACTGTTTTATTCTCTCCCGCATCATTGTAAGCAAAGGGCTGAATTACCCAGTTACAACAATATTTCAGCCCCAGTGGTCCCACGGTTTCCATGAAGTGTTGGCTGGAGTATTCCTGAGAACACTGCTAAGGCCCCCACACCGGTTATTGTTTTCTTCCATTACCATGATATTTTCATTCAGAGTAGTCAAACCCTCCGTCTTCATTCTGTCTGTCACTCAAATGAGCAGAGTTGGCTGATCTGGACCTCAAGGAAAGATCTGGTTATGTTACTTTTTTGGTATCTTCTGTCAGTTTTGTCTTCGGTACTTAAGGCTGCATGAAGACATCTGACATTTTAAAGCAATCTCTGTAATATCTCTAAATTAAACACTCTGTCTTGTTTGTTAGTTTGGTTTATCTTTGCCATCATGTACCATGGAGCTGCAAACTCTACATCTTTTCAGAAAACATGACTGACAGCAATCCTTATACAGAAAAGCTGAAGCAAACCATGCTTTGAAGGATTTTCTGTTGGGATTCATAATAGCACGGAGTTAAAAGACAGAAAATAGGTTCCTTGGAGCATAAGATCGTAAAATGCTAATTTCAGTGACACAGTGGTGGACTGAGTAAATATAGAAAGGATTTATTATGAAGTTCTTTAGTGTTGTTGGCACTAACGGCAAATTGCTGGGCAACATTATATTGCCAAAATCCAGGAAATAGCACAAACATTGAACCACTGTATTTTCAATGACAATAATGACTGAAGCTTTGGTATTGGTTGGCATCCCCACAAAAGGCACATGTTGGCATGTTCAGGAATGTAAATGATAGATCTGCTGCTTGAAGTTTATAATTATTTAATCAAACCCAGACTGCAGAACCTGGAGGGACACTGTGTATCCTTAAAGGAGAAGAATGAGAGAAAGAGTGAGAGAAAGAAAGGAAAGTCATACTTTGGAAATGACGGAATGTATTGGTCCTCTGGGTGTGCCCACCAGGCATCTGGGGCTGCTGCAGAGTTCGTGGGTGATCTTTTCTGCTCGCCACATCACCATGTATTTAAGTAGCCCTTCAGAAAACAAATTGCCAACAATCTCTTTTATGTGCTGATGGAAGTCAGATCAATTATCTCCATTTCCTTTCATGCAAGGAAGAAAATCTACAGATCAGGACAGGAAACCACTCATTTGATGAACTATTTCTACACTACTGTACACAGACACACAACCTCCCTCCTTCCCTCCTGCAGACAGACACGCACAGAGCTACAAGGCCTCTCTCTTCTAGACACACACAGAGAGGCACGTTATTTTCAGCTCACATTTCACGTTTAGATTACTATTATGGAATTTCAAGAAGACTTATTTTGTTTCCATTTCATGCTTAAAAAAAAAAAAAAAAAGATAATGAACATTCCATTTTGAGAAATAAATCTCCGTGCACTCTGTGTTCTGGCTGTAAGAGCCTGAGTAGCAGAGCTCTTCTATGTTCCCAGCCTGGGTTTTGCTGCCGACTCAGTTTTCAATTTAGTCCTAGCATGATGGAAAAAGAAAAAAAAGTCTTTCAAAAGCAGTAATTGTGTGTTTCTGGGGAGAGAGAACAAATTACTAAATCAAATTAGCATTACATTTCATTCCTAGACCCTAGGAGATTCAAGGATTTACATAATATACTTTCTTAAATTACGTTGTTAGGGTAAACATAAGGATTCTGCACAAAATCCCCGAGAAGTGATGCAGCGTTAGCTGATGTCGTCATGCAATGTTTAAAAAAAGAGAAAAAAGGGAAGAAGTGCCATAGCTCCACATATAAACACATGATTGCACTATTTTTAAAAATAAACTTCAGGATTTAATTATATTCTGAATAATATAATGTCATTAATCCATTCACTCTGTATGCTAGGAATACTTAAATTGTTTTTTCCTTTTCTGTCTTCACAGATGAAAATATTTGCTGTAGGGTATTCCTGGCTGTTGAAAATGAAATCCAGGCCCCACATAAGGCTGTGGAAGAGCTACTATGGATTTCAGCGGGGTCATCATTTGACTCCAAAAGGCAATTTTTTGAACATAATTGACTTATATCAATAAAGGTTCTCAATATTACTCTGCTTTCCACCCCAGATTTTCATACCTAGTGACCTTCTCCTTATTCACATCACCAAATGACCTCTAATTCTTTCAGACTTTATTGATTTCTTTTTTTAAAACACTAATTTAGAGCCAAGTTTGCATGTGGGGCTTCACAGCCTATTACTCCCCCATGGGTAGCTGTGCTCTCTCAGGCTGCCACAGCCAGCCAGTGGCACCAGGCTGCTGCCAGCTTAAGTTTTAAAATTCACTCTGACCAAAAAAAAAAAAAAAAAAGCTGCAGTGATTGAAATAAAATTTAAAAATGGCTTCCAAGTCTGGAGCATGTGCATTTGACAACTAATCAGAGTATAATGTAGAGAATGTTATTTTAAATTTTATAAGTTTCATGTTCATCGGAGCTGCAAACCGTGACAGGGGAGGTGAACTAAAATTTCATTTGTCTCCTAAGACCATAGTCAGTACTTCTGTAGTTGTTGGATTAGAGCTACCCATTTGAGGAGCTAAGCCACAACACCATAAAGAAATACACGACTCATGTTTAATTCTTTGTAGTTAAAAATGACTTGAAAAGCAGTGCAAAACAAAGACAGCATTGAAACATACATGAGTCAAAAAACTTCATAATCTTAAAAAATTTATTGTAGTGTTGGGTTTTTACATTGGCCTGTGCAGTTCCGTCAATTCTAGAATGCTCTGTTTGTGTTTTCTATGTTTCAGACAACAAATGCTTCCCACATATTTGTGCAATGATACGTAATATATTCAGGAAAACTAATTACTGAAGAAGAGTAGAAAGGAAAGTTATCTCAAAAGCCAGAGCTATAGGAATATTTTATATAATGAGAGCTCACAGTCCACACAATATTTTTTATTTAATCTACCTGTGCATAGAAGCCTATTGTTTAAAAAGAAATAATAATTGGAAGAAGAAATCCAGCAGCTGAAAGACATAAAAAATATGCAAATTGTAAAACAAAGTTTCAGGCAGGCATTTTAAAACTTTTTACTAACAGTAATTATGAAGGGTGCATTTAGAGTGGAAGCATATTATGCTACCTTCTACTACCTGGCAAATGGGCATTTATATTAAAGGAGAATTAGGAAAAAATGGACAATGACCCCTTCATCTTATCTTTTCTTTTAGGTTTCTTTTCTTTACAAGGAATGTGAAATTTGCATTTAAATTTCCTGGAGTTTGTCTATTTGTCAGCACCAAGACCATATCTGTGATCTACAGGTTTTGCATGTAATGATTTTCTCAAACCAAATGAAAAACTTTCTGTTTTAGTTGTCCTTTTGAAATCTCCAGTACTAACATCAGATTTTAAATGAAAAACATGATAAGTGAAAGATGTGTGTTGATTTTCCAGTTCAGAGTTCTTTTGAAAAATAAATTAATTATTTACAAAAACCAAAATAAACCAAAACAAGATCACTTGGGAAAGCCTTCACTCACTGAGTAAATTGTAAGGCTCAGCTGGACAGGTGCAGGAATATTTACAATATATGATTATACTCATATTGAAGACATAACCTGTGCACCCTTTTTTTCACTGTTTTTCAAAATGTTTAATTTCCTGCCAAATATCCTGGGTGCTCTGCTTGTCTGCTGTTCTTTCTCAAAGCCGGAATTTTCAAGTGAGGCAGACCCATTACACAAATCATCATCCTCTCTTGCAGCTGATCCCAAATCCAGAGCAATTGAGGGGAGACCATGCGTGAAGCTCAGACAGGTCACCTGTTCATGCAGGCGCTGCTTCCCTGAAACCAAAGGTGCCACATCACTCCAGCAGGATAACACTATACACAGGATGGTTTTCACTGGCATTTCAAAACTGGCTTTATTTCCCAACATGCATAAGTCTCAGTATTTGAGTCCTGCAGAACATATATTTTGCATTCCAATAGGTTCATTACTAATAATATATCAGACTCCAATGTTGAAAACTAGTTAAGTGTTGGGTAGCACTAGTGAAGCATTAATACAAATTCAGAGAACTTGGGTTTAGTTATTTTTAGTTATTTTTTAGTTATTTTTGTTCCAAAAACGTATTTCTATCTCAACATTTCCTTTTTTCTTTCTTACATTTCCAAAATGACCTTGTTCTTTCCCAAATGCTAATGCAGTCTGTGCCACAGGACAGAAAAGGTCAGGATCGTGGGCTGCTTTTTATCATAAAAGGTACAGACATGCCTTTGGTGGAAAAGGTGTGAGCATTGGGCAGCACAAACATACTCCTTTACTTATGCCAAACCATGCACATGCCCCTGACATGGCCTTTGGAAGTATCTCAAATACAGTGTAACTAAAAGTGCAGTACTGCTCTGATTGCTTATTTGAAATGCTTTGCTACCTGCTTGGAATAAGCCCTGTTGACAAATTGAGTGCTACTGAATGAGCCAGTTTGCACAGCCAACCCTTGGAGATTCTGGCTATGCTCTTGCTGTGGAAGGTAGCATAGCATGGAACTGTAATGCCAAGCGTTTCTGGGGATATCCAGAACCCTGGCAGGGTAGATTTAATCCTGGGAGGACAGGATGTGCAAAGCATTTAAAAATCTTATAAGGTTGCTCTTAACCTAGCAAAACAGCAAAATTGTTGGTGACCTCCTATATAATTCTATTCTTCACTGTTTTCCATTATGTTTGAAAACCTGGTAATAGTTTAGCTGCCTACCTAAGGAAAAAAAATTACTTTTCTGCAAGTGGAAGTACTGACAAGATTACAGCAGCTGAGTGTCTATTACCCTAAGCTAACATTGTTCAGAGCTAAAATGGGTCTTTGTACAGAAACCTAATCAAGATGGAAGAGAAAAACTGGGTTCATTAACAATCCCTGTCACCGAAAAGTCATATCATTTTTCACCCTTTAGTTGAGTCCAGTTGCAGAGATATTGCTAGAAATTGTTTTTCTGTGACACAAAACTTTGACAGTGGTTTTTCTTTTTTGGCTCTTTGCTTATTACTCATGCACATTGCACCCATTGCTGAGTGGAGATTAACACCTGTTCCTGTTTTAACAGAAAATGATGGATGGTGCCATTACTGGCACAACTCTCTGTGAACAAAATTAACATTGCACGCATTAACTTCGTACCACAATTACTTTTGAATCATAGCTTGCACAGACTCTGCACCAAAGCTGATAAACTGTGAACAACCGTCCTCCCATTTTCTTGGAGAGGGTTGGAGGCAAATGCAAGCTTGCTCCATGCCTCCCTTGAGCCAAGGAAAAGCTAGTAAGTACCCCTGCCTCCTTTCGCCCTCTCAGCTAGCGATTTTCATAACACTCCCCTCAAATATATATAAGGGTCTCACATTTCATTTTATAGCTACATTTGACTCAAATATGAAATGGATATTTATAAAGCCTGAGTCAAATCTCCAGTGCTTATCTGGATCTTTGAAAGCTGACCCATGTGGCTAAGTTAATGGGCACAGTTGTACTTTGGCTTTAAATATATGTATCAGTGGTACCACTCAATATAATTCACCTCACCTGGTGTTGGCTGTTGGAGGTTTGAGTTCCAGGCTAAGCTGCTCATCAAGGTTCCCTCTAGAGCCATTGGGAATTAAGACATATCACTCCAGCAAAGACAGATTGCTGGCATTCTTGGGATCAGTTGCCATTCAGAAGTACCTATTTCTTTCCTGGACTATAGAGGGAGCCAAGGCAATTGGCTTGGACTAGGAGCCCTGATGTTATTTAGGATTAAATTCTCAGCCATCTGACGAGAATGAAAATTGCCATCCCCAGGCAGTCACTTACTGCCTTTGAGCTGGACCAGCCAGCTAAGCAGCTGTCTGTCCCCACAGCAGCATGTTCTGCTGGATAAACTTCTCTTGTGAGGTGAGAAGTCCCTGAAAGTATCTTTTCTTTTTCACTTGTTAGTAGGCTGAGCTCCTTAAAATGAGATGTACAAAACTCTTAACCCATACTTTCTGAAATGTGATACTTAAAAATGTAGTTGTAAAGAGATCTAATAGTCTTTAGATTACTAACTCTCTACTAATGAAAACATTAATGACAATTCTCTTTTCTGCAGCTAACTATGAAACTCGTCCTTTCTTTGTTTTGTGATGACACCAGAAAAAGTATTTTTGAGATTTAATCTGATAGAAAATGTTCTCTAAAACACTTTGCATTAAAACTGTACTTACAAATATATATATTTTCCAGAAAGAAAAAAAAAAAAATTTCCATATCACATTTCAACTAATTATCCCCATTCATACAAACCAAGCCTTATATCTTCCTGTTGACAGCACTGTGTTTTCTTTTCTTTTCTTTTCTTCTTTTTTTTTCCTAGTGCATTTGTAGCATGTGGATCAAAGGTTTATGTGTTCTTGTCTTTTCTTGAACCCACAAGCAAAGTAGCAACACAGCCAAGTTTTAGAAGTTTGCAAATCATTAAGAAACAAAACAAATACAACACATGGTGTTCCCAAGAGAATTGAGACATGAAAGCATCTGTGTTGTGATGAACATACACAAAATCTGTTGGGACTAGACTTAGTTGTTTAGTAGGGCTTGGAATGCACTATGATTCAGTTCTCCTGTTGCAACTTTCAGGAATCAGTCTATATATTTTGCTACAAATCCCCCAAATACTCTCTCTACAATGGAATTGAACTGGTCCATTACTCTGGACTGAACCTCAAATTTTGGACACTCTGATCTCCATCCAGATTTTAAGTACGTGTCTTGTAATATGTTTTCTACTTGAAGTTCTGCAGAATTTTCTTAGGTTTTGGATTCTTTACAAGCTTTATATGAAAAACTCTGATTATTGAAGTTAGGGGGGTTTTGCCACTGCTTCTGGGATTTCCTGTTGCTGTTTCCTTGCCGTGGCCTCTGATGACAGACTGTTCCTGATCTCCCTTCCTGTGTCTCTACCTGCCCCTGGCTGCACACAGAAGCAGTGTCAGGCAGGAAGCTAAACGTGTTACTCCATGCTGGTATTGCCCTCGTTTGCCACCCTGCCCATAACCTGCTTTTCTCAGGGCCAGTCCTTTAATCAGGCTACGCAGAGTGACTAAGCCAAATATCTTATTCTACCTTGGTAGTTGTGTTCACCAAAATGTTTGGCAAGACTTACTTTTCCATACAACCATCTTGACTGGCACCAATTATACTGTCATCCTTTAACTTTATACAAATTGAAGCCCTTATCAGCTTTTCTGTTATTTTGCTTAGGACTGATGCCAGAATAACTGACCTGTAATTACTGTGATCCTTCTGCTTCCTCACTTTGGCTTCTGGCAGCATTGCATATTTCTTCTCTTCCCTAACAACCTTTGGATTTATAGTGCATGGACTCTTTGACATAAAAATATTCATCTCTAACAGATGGATTTTAACTGTGACTTCTCAGACAATGTGATACAAGGGAGTTTATTGTCTTTGGGCCATTGATGGTATCATCTTTTTTTGTCTTCAAATACTAAGCAGTAGAGTGTGTGTGTGTATCTGCATATATCTATTACAATATATATTTTTTCTCTTATCTATAGTATTAATAACATTGTCATTTTAAACAATTCTTGTAATCTGTTCATACCATCTTAATGAATTACAAGGGAGACAATATACTCTTGAAGAAACTTCCTAGTTTTCTTAGCAATATATATTTCCCTAGGTTTCTTTGTCATACCTATATTTCCTTCATTGCTAATTTATAGTGCCACTGTTTAATTTGATAAACATATATGTACATCTATACAAGCACGAGAAGCTTTTCCATGATATGCAGCAATCCTGTGGTATGCTTTGGTGTTTTCTGCCAAAAAAGGGAGACGTAATCACAAACATTGCTCATATGTAATCAAAGGGTCAGAAAAGATGTTCTGACTGAATTTAATCCATTCTGTGCTGAATGGTGATAGTTTACAGCCCAGAGCATTTATTCTAGTGTGTTCCAGTAAAGACATAATAAGAACAATAAAATAAGATACCCTCCACTGAAACTCCTCTTTTCTATTTTCCTTTTCCATTGTCCTTTTCCCCCTGTGTTTAAACATGAGCTGTTTAGCAATTCTACTTGTTCTTCTAAACTCATTCACTTTCCTTCAAATGGTCAGTATACATCTGTCACAGCACCAATGCGCACAAACAGAGCAGCTTGAAACTTCTCAATGACATCCTGACAGCTGAAGCCTGCATTCTCAATTTACAGGGATTTGGATCTCTCCTGTTTACTGTAGTTTCACTAGAGAATGATATTTTATAAACACCTGGTAATTTAATTAAAATAAGGAGCTGGACTTTTAACGAGAGAGTGGGTTTTTTTAAGGTTTGGCATTCAGAAATAAAGCAGATGTTTATTGTGCTTTTTAAGTGTCCAGGAGATCTTGTCAAAGTTGTCTGGCTTGTACAGTTATTTTTATGTTATATCTAAGTGTAGATTATTCTTTGTTTTCATGTATTAATACATGTATATTATTTCATAAATGAGTTTTGTTTTCTTATTATGGAGCAGTACTTTTGGTTATTGCCCAAAACTCTACATATAAATGTGCTCTACAAAGGTGTTTGGATTACAGATGTGTGGCTGCAGCTTCATTAAACAAACTGTTAATTAATCTGAGATATTTTCTAGGATGCCAAAGGCTTTTCCTTTGTAGACAATGAGGGTTTATCTGTGGAATCTCCAGCCAGTGGGGCTTTCTCTTCTCCCGTGTATGCCAAGCCCATGGAGTTTTTTCCCCATACAGAGCACTGGCCATAGTGGTGCAGGAGCAGCCCAGCACTATAAAGCCTTCCCCTGCAGCTTTGAGCTGCCAGATCATGTTCCCTAACTGGACTGAACTCCTGTCCTCATATTGTGGAATGCAGACCTCACCTTTAAAGTTGCATCAAGGGAAAACACAAGGTCAGCTTGTCTCTTAGGACATCAAGCTCAAAAGGAGGACATTTGTTAAGAAAGGAAAAGTAGCCATTCTCACAAAACTTTTCCCACTAGATCCTGCAGAGTTCGCCAGTCCCTGATCTCTTGGCTCAGCCCTTACTACTGAATAAGGATGGACAAAACCAAGAGGGATCAGTCCTTAAAACCTCTCAGAAGACAAAGTTTAGGGGTAGACTAACAATCTAGTGTGATAGTCTCACTCTTAGACAGATCCTGACCCTGGTTTTGCAGGACTGTTGACTTCAATAATGCTCTAACCAAGGAAATGACATCCTGAATTTTGACCTATTTTTCTTTCTTACCTCATCTCTGCTCTCTTTAATCTCTTTTGTCTAAGAGTACGATTTCTCCTTTTGCATTGGCTACTGAGTCCCATCTGCAGCTTTACTTCAGCTTTTGTTTGCCTCTGATCTTTTTCTCATTTTTCTAATGAACATACCATGAGGTGGTAAAAAAGTATTTTTTCTGGAATAAGCATGAATATCAAAATGAGGAATATAATAGTTCTTTCTGTCTCCTCTGATTACAAAAACAAACAAATAGAAAAAGTTATGGAGAAGTTAGTGGAGGAAAAAGGACAATTAAAAATGAGCCTAAATTTAGAATTATGAGTTTGAGCCAAAGCCCTCTGAGGACCATGAAAGTCTTTCCACCCACTTCAAAAGGATGTGGAGCACACCTCGTCTTACCTCACTACTTAGCACAGCTTTGGGTAAGAACTGTGCTAATAACCCAGGGGAACGTTCTCAAAGGTTAAACCCACCTTATTTTCAAAGGGAAAGTTTGGCAAATTATACCAGACTCTGGACCTTAGTTAAAACACTGGAACATTTCAAAGTGACAACTATGTTAAGACCTTATTCTTCCATATTTCTCCTTGGGTGGATCAAGTGAAGTAAAGGAAAAAAGACCATCTCTACTGGAAGTTTTTCTTTCATTCAGATGCCTACCCACACTCCAGTCACAGAGAGGAAAAAGGATTGCTTTGACCTCCTTAATATCTTATGCAGAACTAAAGTTATTTATACATGTTGCCCTGTTATTACACAAAAAACACATCTGCTGTCTTTAAAAAAATATTATTGCGAGTCGTACTGTTCCTGTGATGATCTCGTGTATCAGAACTATATTTAGAAGAACCTTCTGCTCCAAATAAATGCAAAATGAATCTGTAATTACAGTTTAAATCTAATTTAGTGAAGAACTGGTTACTCTGATCCATTATAAAGATTTCAGGTCCACTCATGCTCCCCTTTTGACAGGACCAGCCACAGATATTCTGCACCGCTTGTAAGGTGATGGTGTTCCTTTGGTGTCATTGGGCACTTCGGGTCAAGACAATTGGAATTTTCTGCTTTCATCAAAATCCATTTTTTTAAATAAAAAAGTTTGAGGGTTGTTGTGCTCCAAAACAATGACCATTTTCCAGTGTTCCTAAAAGAAATGGATGTTGTGGAAGAATACTGGCAGGAAAGCAACCCCATGGCACTGCCAAAGCACGATGTGCACCTGGGGGTGGGTCCAGAAAGCATCAGGGGGGGTGACCTGGATCATACTAGCTGTATTTCTTTCTGCCATAACCAGGTTTCCTCTTCAGAGTTCTAAGCCTGTGTGCAC
Organism: Donacobius atricapilla; assembly: GCA_013397315.1. Classification (NCBI taxonomy): domain Eukaryota; kingdom Metazoa; phylum Chordata; class Aves; order Passeriformes; family Mimidae; genus Donacobius; species Donacobius atricapilla. The sequence goes on along the minus strand of WBMY01018121.1, from coordinate 163,926 downwards.
TGGGCTTGTGTCCCCAGAATGCAGGTCTGATGGGCCACCTGGGGGAATCTTGGGCAGCTTCATGCTTCAGCTTTTTCCTCTTTCAGTATTGCATTCCCTGTGTTCTTGAACTTTGTTGTGAGACATGTACATGAATCTTGCAGATAGCAATGTATGTAAATATAGATTTTTATACATTAAAAAAAAAAGCTTGTATAAAGACATGTATTTAACTATATTTAGAACTATTTTCTAGCACTGACCTATATTTTCAAGCCTTTGTCTCTGCTTAGATTTCCTTTATCCTATGTACAGATTTATTATTTTCCTGAATCAGGAAACCAAAAGAAAAATCAAACGTAAATTTTTTTTCTCATCTTACTTTATAGCATCATCTGATAAAGTGGAAATTTTTGCTCCAGATAAACCACAAAAAGTGAGCCCTTAGCCAGAATCCCTAAAGTGCCTGTAAAATACTTAACAGAAGGCTTGCTTTGACAAAAGGATATCACCTCTAATTGTCAAATCCATTCCAAATGAAGGTGGCAGAAGACGGGTGGGTACTGGTTTTTGTCAGCAGTCAAGACTTTGGGAACCTCATTGTGAACCACCAAATCTAATTTTGAACTTTTTGTTTTATCAGCCACAGTTTAATGGATTTCATTATTTGGATGGGTTGACTTTTTTTCAATACTTTAAGCATAATGTTTGACTCATGTTGAAGTTGGATGTGACAGAAGAGTGTTTGGGAAGAGAAGGGCTGAGCTGATCCTCACCAGGTGTGTGCAAGCCTGGACCAGCCCAGGGTCAGGGGCGGGGCTGGGCAGCAGTGACATTCCTGACAGAAAGGTCCAGACCCAACAGCCCAGGTATAACAGGGATTCTTGGAGGTTTTGGAGTAACATCTGTCAGGAATGATGTTTCTTCACCCTCTTGCACTGCCCACAAGGCATCATCTTCTGTTCTCTTTGTCTCAACTCCTTTACACTTTGTTTGGAATTCCTTTGAGACTTGTTCCCCAGACTCTTTTCTTTCTTCAGTACTGTGTTGCTTAGAGGTATTTTCTTCCTTTCTCTCAGGTCTTTGCACTTTTAATTGGAAATAATGGCATTTGGGCCATACAGCCAAGAGAAAACTGGATCCTTCCAGCTTGGGGACAAACTTTGTTGGCATTGTAGAACAACCAGCCATGGGGACTGTTGAAATAAAGAGAGGCCACACACCCGTCTCTGCCTGGATGTTTTAAAGCCTTTATTTCCAAACAACTCTGCTTTTGGAGAAAAGAAAAAACCACAGGATACACTTATGAGGGAAATAATTTCTAACACTGTGCCAGATCCCCAGCTCTTTCCTCTGGCCCGGCACTGAGAAGCAATCTTTAGGCTGCCTGCAGAGGACATCTGGTGATCCTGTGGTGTAGGGGAGTCATCGTGCTGCTTCAGCCACTTCAGGACATCTGCTCTTTTGAGCTTTTGGAGAGTGATGGGACACAGCCAGAATTTGCAGTATTTTGAAATGGATCTGTCAGCAGAATAGTCCCTGGTGAATTTTATTCCTGTGGTGTAATTTCAGGTTGGTCTCTCTCTGCTATTTTCAATTCAGCCAGAAAGAACCGAGTGTATCTCCAGCTGAGAACTCAGAGAGGAGTTTTCAAGCATCTTTTGATGTCACCTCTGTGGTGACCTCTGTGGACTCTGCCCAAAAGGTAAGTTTTCAGGCAGGAGAGACCTTTTCTGAACACTGATTTTTTTTTTCCCCCAAAAATATGACTTAGCCAACAATACAGACAATAATTGTGTAGCTTTATAGCCAGCAGAAATACAGAGCTAGGAATCATCCTAAGCCACTGAGAGCACAAGGCAGTTGGTACAGCTCTGAACTTCCCAGGCTCAATGTGAGATGATCACAAGTGCCTGATGTGCTGGTGAGGTTTCTATCAGAAATGCCAAAGCTCCAACCATCAGCACTGCTCCCCTGGACCCTTTTGCCACCTTCTGCTCCACTAGTCTTGGATTCAAAGCATCGAGGACTTGGTTGCATGCAGTTATGCTTTATTTGCTACAAAACATGGACATAGAGTTGGTCTTACTGTTCCTACTTGAACAAAAAAGCAGAGTAAATCATTCACAAAACCGTTGTGATGGAATCAGAAAGGGGTAAATCTATCTGAAAAATAGGTGGGTCATGAATTAGTTGCCTTCTCCCATTCTCTGCTACCCTCTCTTTGGTAAAGATGGCCCAACTTTTACCAACAAAATAGGATAATAAAAAGATGACATAAGATGAACTCATTTGGTGTGATGTCAAGGGGGATGATATAGAACTTTCCATCTACTCCCATGCCATACATAGCAGATGAGGAATGAAAAAATTCATTTTGTCACACTTCTAACAAATTGTTCCATTTCGTAATTCTCGTAAGTGCTGAAAACATAATGTGTTAATCAGGATTGATCCCCCAAAAAGTCTGACGGTTGTGACTTCTAGACAAGTTAGCACTCGAAGAGCACACTGTTACTTCTGTATGGATGAGATGGACTGGAACATATGGAATGGCATCTTAGCTCTAAACTGAGTTGGTATTTACCAAAAAATTAAAGCTATCTCTATATTTATAATCTAGAATGCCAGCAAGGGAGTTCTAGGAAAATTGTTAGGAGGATTGTGTCTTACTTGTATGGTATTCATTTAACCCTGTCCTTAACAGATAAAAAAATCATTGATTTTTTAAATGTTTTGGTTATAATGCAAAAGAATAGATTTTCCAAATAGATATTAGGTTGTTTTTTGTGTATCCACTAAAGTATAACATTGAAATTCAAAGGAACAGCAGTTTGTGTAAATGTGAATTCCTCTTCAAGCATCTTAAGCACTGAGAAGCAAACTGAACTGTGGAATAAGCTGGGGAAAAATGACCACTACCTTCAGAAAAGATTTGCATTGTTTATGCAGTCACTGAATTTGGTGCAGAATCATTTAATCCAGTAGACTTGATCTCCTGAAATCTTCTTTAGATTTAAGCCTCTTCTGCAGGTCTTCTAGGGACAGATACATTACTAGAGACCTAAACTTCAGAATTTTAATCAGAATTTTTAAGACTGCTGGCACCAGTGATATGCATAATTCACAAGTTTCACATTTCAGACATGTTGAGGCAAATGAGCTGTTGCAAACATGTAACTGGTTACTGTGTACATACAAATCCAGAAGTAAATAATGTTCATACTTCATGCCCAGTGCAAAATGCCTTTTTGCTATTGAAATAGAGAGGTAGCCTTTTATGATTTCTGTGGCCACTAAGAGGTACAAGGGTAATTGGTGGATTTTTGTCATGAGGAAGACCACATATTTTCCTTTCCAGAAGCCTTAATTTTTAAAATATAGAAATATAAGAAGTAATTAGAATTTTAGGTAGAAATGTACATTTGAATGAAGTTTCTCCTCTGCTTTTGTTCCTCAGAATCCATGATCCCTTTCCTGAATTGACTAACAAATGCAGCAGAAGTTTTTGAAGCACTTCTTGTGCAAATCTCAACCATGAAAGAGAATCAGTCACCTCTCAGGGTCCTGAACTGCCTCAAGGAAAATGGCAACATCAACATTTACAGGTGAGGTGATGCAAATTTTTTATATAGGGAACTCCTGCATTATTAACGATCCCTTTGTGTCTCCAGTGCCTGTGAAGGGAGACAAGATGTTGGTTGTTATTCTTTGTCTACCGCTCATTAGATCATTACCATTTTTATGCTTCACAGCATTAACCACTTCATGGAACAACAATCTCCCTGTGCTTCACACATCACAAAAAGCCACTTCAAAGCAGGCAAACTAAGAATGATTGCTAAGATAAACATGTATTATTCAGTAATGTCTGAAGTCCATACCTCTTGCTTTGTGTTGCCCAGAGCCTGCTCTTTGTGTGCTGTCAGGTTTTCAGTGTACGACTGGGGATGACTGACTTTTTCATTCATTTCCAGGCATAACTATTTTCTCACTATTTAGCCAAGCTTTGTGACATTTCCATGAATTCCACCAGGTCTGAGGAAGAGAAAGATGTTGCACATTTCCAGCGAGACAACCCAAATCACTGCACTATTATTTCTGCCACATTCCTCTGTCCCCATCCAAAGGAATCAAAAAACTTTACCTTTTGCATCTTTATACAGCCTCAGTGATACCTTCTATACCTATTGATTCACTATTTCTGAATTTTTCTTTATTTTTGTATTTTATACATACTCTTCCTGTTTCACAAAGGAGATGTATGAAAGAAAAAATAACTGCTTTCAGTCATTCTGCTGGGACTGACGATGAGTGAGTTTTGAATTTTACATACCAGTGGTATGAGAAGGGTGCAGGGAGCATGAAGATTTCATTTTTTAAATACGAAAATATGAATGATTGGTATAAAGCACAAGTTTACTGCAGTTATCACTTGAGTGGAGCTCACTTTTGACAAGGCTCAGTGAGAGGAGTAGGGGAACCATTGTTTACCCTTCGGGGTTTTTCCCATTCATAGTAGAAAAAGATGAAAATTAGAGCCCTGTCAAACATAGGATATCCATCTCATGCAGGGTCTTGAAATATGGCTTTTTTTCCAAACTGGAACAAAGCTCCAAAATTTACAAATGTTCAATGAAGAAAATTGTCCGAGAAAAATAATCTAACCCATGTTCACAGTATTCGTTCACTTTGTCAGAGCTGAAATGCTCTGTTTTCACTTCGATTACTTCATATTTTTTATATAATGCATCTAACCTGATGCTAAATAAAATACCTCATGCAAAACTTTCAAGTCCAATAACACTGGAAAATGTCATTATCCGGGGATTCCACTTTGAAAGAAGAGTTACCAAAATCTTCACGGATGTCTACTGAGATGGTTGAGAAGTGAATTTCAGTCATTTATTGGTTTGTACTTGCTCATTCAAATGAGCAACCTTCAGCCATGTTGAACAAATCACCCATCATAAAATTCTAAGAAGCAGGGAGGCTGCTGACATGCTCCCAACCCTGCCCAGAAATTCCATCCAACTAAGATCCCAGCAGTGCCTAAGGAACCCTGGGAAGATGTGAGGAGGGGTCATCACAGTGTGGGCTGTGTGCCTCTAACCCACTGCTGCAGGTCCCAAACCTTTTCAGCTGAAGGATGTTCAGTCCTGGCAGAGAACGTTAACAAGATCCCTTAATGATTTGAGACACGATGGACTGTAAGCTGGGTTTCCATAACCTTGGAAGATACTCCTGCCAATTTGCTTTGATTTGGAGCCAGCAGGAGCAAGGTCAGCAGATGTGCCCAGCCCACACCAGGTGGGGATTTATGTGTCCTAGAACATTGGCTATAATGAAACATTTAATGGCAGCATTATCCTTTTTGTAATTATTTCCAGTACCTACCTAGAATGTAACCTGGGTGTGTAAGTGGGAATACGTGTTTTGAAACTGAAGCCAGCCCCGAGAAAAGGGCTGTGCTGCCCCTTCTCAGCAGCCACAGTGTTGTTCCTGTGGGGCTTTTTGGGTTTTGTTTGTTTAGTAATCAAGCAGGGGCCTTTTTAGTCATTGAGTAATTACTGGGGCATAACTTGCTCACATGTGGTCATGACACAGCTCCCCCACAATCCCTCCCTACTGAGTACATGAGGTGTGACTTCTGCACAGCCTTGGGGGGTATGGTTCACCCCTTGTTCCATGCTGCACTTACGGCTTAGTCAGTGCCGTTTAATCACTGATAAATAACTCTGTGGGAGCTCAAACCATTACATTTCTCAAAGTAACCTGGTGGTAGAGAGTAGACCTCTAAAATGCAAGGCATTAGGGTGGAGAGTTGGTTGACTCCTGCCATTCATTTATTTTTTACAGAGCATTGATGAGCTGAAACTCCCATCAATAGGAACTATCATTAACTAATGCACATTTATTTATTTAAGGAGTCTAATAATCAATCATCAAATTTTTCCACTTGTTTTCTGGCATTGTATTTCATCACTTGGTAAAGTATGAAACATTATCATTCTTTACACAACTTTCTTAACGGAATATTTATTTGAAGAAGTTTCAATATAAATAAAGATTTTCTACATATATTCCTTTAAACAGATTTGTTTTCACTTCAACTATTTGCTTTCCTGAGAAAAATTTATGTGAAAAAATAATCCAGAAATGCAAATGGCATGAAAATGGAATTATCTGTCAGATGGAAGGGGTGATCACTCCAAGCTAGGTATGTGGGTTTGGGTGGTGTTCAGCAAATGGCTTCATTGGTTTATATGTTTGGGGAATTTTTCTGCAAGCCCCACTATCCACACTACTGTAGCTCATTTATTCTTTGGGAAAGAAAAGGAAGGCTGGTATAAATTAGGAATGGTAATGTAAAAGCTTATACCCATTGCATAGAAGTTTTTCAAATTATTACAAGCCTTAAATTGCCAAAGTTTTCTCCATACACTGCCAGTATTAAACATGACATGCCTGCTAGGGTTGGTATAAAGTTTTGTCAACATTTTTGGCAGACAAGGACTCAGCCTGGGGTCAATATTTTCTTGACCAAATTTTGTTGTTTCAGTTGCCTCTTTACACTCATGTATTGTAACTCAAACATTAAAAAAAAAAAAAGAAATTTGGCAGACCATTAGTCCATAACGTGGTCTGATGCCTTTGGGTATTTTTTTAAATGTAAATCACTGAGATATTTAAGGTTTGAGGTTTAAGAACTGTGCACACACTTTAACAACTTCTTTTAAAAATATTTAGTATGCATATTTACTACATATGTATCTTATAGAGACTAGAGATTAAACTGGAGATTACTTGCTAAAATATGCAAACTGCTGTCCATGAATAAACATCCTCATGAACTCCTATTAAAAGTTTCTTATTTTAAAAAAAAATGTTTAAAGCTATAATAAAAGCAAAGAGAAGTAAGATGAGGGGAGAAAAAAAATCAGCATTTAAATGATTTTAATGGATTAACTTGGCCACAGAAAATAAAGAAGTTAATATTTTTTTCACCAGGGATCTAATCCAAAGCCCACTGAGGCCAAAAGGCGTCTTTGCACCTATTCCCATGTGTGCTGGATGACTCTGCTCTGCTGCTACCTCACTGTGTTGTGTTGGAATGAAGAAGCAGCTCCCACAACATTCCCATCCATCTGCCTTGTGCAGGAGATAAGTTTGGGGTCAGCTACTGCTGGCAGAGGAACTCTCCTCTGGATTGTCCTTTCTCTGTGAATTTGAATCAGATTTCCACTTTGGCTTTAACATAGTAGTGCTTCCCAGTCATTTGCTGCAGTCCTCACACAGTAAAGTCGGGGAGGAAAGATATTAGAATCCTGCAAAGGCCCAAATGTCCCTGTGCCCACATCAGTGTTATGTCCCACACAGCACCCCCAGCCTGAGAACCCTAGGTATTAACCTCATTTCAAAGTCATTTTTAGCATCAGCCTGGGAATACATTCCATGATTTTTGTTAGTTACCAATGACAGGACTTGTGTAATCAGCGAGCACTGGCTCCATCGCATGCAATGCTCGTTAGAGTGCAATTCCTGCAGTTCCTGGACAATCTGTTCCTTATGGTGATTTCTGGGAGCTTGCAAACTCTCACTAAGATGCTGGCAACATCAACCAAGCATCTCAGACACATTGTCTTTCTGAACCTGAACTTTTTTAATGGTGGTTAAACATGTTGTCTGCTTTAGTTTCCTGTCTATCTTCATCATATGCCAGCACCTGTTTCCAATAAATTATACACAGAGCTGTATCAGCAACACCTTGGCAGCAGCTGGCACCCTGAAAAGCAGAATGCCCTGGAGGACAATACACCTGTGAACACATACAGTGTTTATTTAGCTGAAAGGCAAAACTTTAAGTTACATAAAGCAATTATCTAAAGCCTAATGCATGCCCATTATTAACACAAAATAACCTTGTTCTTTCAAACCAATAAAAATCTATTTAAAGGCTTTTTCAAATCCCAGGGAAGCATGTACAAGTTCCATGGATCTGCTATTAGCCTAGGACTTAAATGTCTGATGGTGGGAACACGTGTGGAGGAGGCTACATGTGCAACTACAAAGAAATAAGCACAGATTTGGCAATCATTATGCACAGAGATGAGAGAAGCCAAATCATTTTCAGAGAGACTGTTGAACAACAGAATTTTTTTTTTTGTGGTTGCACATTATAAAGAATCATTTTATTGCTGAAGTATAGAACTACTGTGTTCAAAATAGTGTTTGATCTTTCCATCACTATGAGAGAGTAGAAAAAAGTAGTTCTAAGAAAAAGGTTTTCTTATTACTGGAACAAACCTTTCATTTCCAGTTCTCTACCAGCACTGTCCTTTCATGTATGAGCAGCCTATTTTAGCAGCAATAAGTAGACTTGGTTGTTTGTAGCAGATCACAGGATAATGGAAATGAAAAAACCTTATGATTCAAACAGAACACAAATCTGAGAAAAGTTCCCAAGTTCTGATAAAGAAGTAACACTAGGAACTCTGTATTTCAAGTAAAGTGTAACACACATTTTCAGTTTAACACGCATACTTTTAAGATTATTTGGCACATGAACCTTATAAATCATTTAAAAGGGAACATATATTCTACCTGGTGTTTCTAAGATTAGCACTAAATATGAAAATTTATATATGTGCATGCATATATGTATCTATTGTATTAAATGCCCATAAAATACTTACTTTTAAAGGCATACTTTAGAATAAATTAATTTCCTGTCTTATGCTTCCTGATGCCATTTAAGTGATCAACAGGAATGCTCTTAGGTGAAAATGTGTTTTAACACTTCTGTTTGGCCAGACCTGAAAGCTGTGGAAGGACTTGTTAATGGGTATTACAGCCTTCTTAAGTGTCATTTTCCTAAGCCCTTACAATACTGAATACAGATGCAGGTAGGGTGGTGATGCCACAATGTAGATATTCTCCCATCAATAACACTGGAGAGTTACATCCCAAGGGTAGTGCCATATTTTATGAAATGTAAAATAAAATTCCAAGAGAATAGCATTAGGTTAACCTCATAAATACCTTGTCTTTCAAATGTTGGTAGTAGACCTATTTTGTTTCATATTTTATTATTAGACAGTCCAAAGTTTAGCATAGTTTAACATATCTATATCTTTTCACAGTTGACTTCCTTAAAACTGCTCTGTTTTCATCTCAGAACAAGCATGGTACGTTTCAGAGATCTGAGCTAAAACATATGGATTAAGTCAATGATTCAATTTCTAAAACTCCAAATGACTGTTCTGATTACTCATGCAAATCTATATTTTTGCCAGATTTCCTAAATACTTAAATATGAGTAAAATTAATTTGAATATATTTTCTTGTCCTGATGCATGTGAGAATATGATGGAATGATGATCTCCATGCCCAGATACAAACCTGTGTCTTGATTCCAATTTTCTTGGCTGTGTTTGATTCTAATTGAATGTAAATGAAATGAGCACCCAGCTAAGATTCCAACCAAAAGGAAATCCAGCTATGGCTACAGAACAAAAACTATTTATTTTCCCCTGGAGTGTCTAGCTTTTATTAAATGTCAACAAATCTAAAACCAGGCCTTACTAATCTATGGTGTCCATGGGAAAAAAGTCACAAGCAGAAGTCACTGAAGATAATGTTTTCTTTGGTTTAGATAAACAGGTTCCAGGGAACTGAAATCTCACACAAGCATTTAAAACCTACCACTTATTTTCCCTGAACATTTGAGAGATCTCCCAGTGGTGCTGAAGAATGCCAAGATGGATACAATGCGGGGGCTGGAAGCAGACCTATATTTGGGATTGTTTACTGCCCCCTGTGATGAGTTTATCCATTAGTTTCCTTCCTGTTGACTTTTGTGCATGCTATTAACCCGGGATGTTACATGTTCTTAAACAGAAAATGGAATTACAAGTGGAAGATGCTGCCACCTGCGAAGTCTGCCTTTGTTCTGCCCACTGGAATTGCCTTGGGAGTGAGGACTGCAGATGCAGCTTTGTGCTGGGACCTGCAGGGACCTCCCACCTTTCCACAGGGTGCACTGGTTCCTCCTGACCTCACATCTGTGCTTGCACTCCTTTGGCTGGGATTGGGACATTAGAGCAGAGATAAACCCTGTAAGATGAGAAAATGTTACAAAATGGAGCTCACAGCCACTGTGCTGCCCCTGGCACGGCCTTTCAGGGATTCAAGGAGGGTAGCAAGGTGCAGGGCCATATGGGTCAGTCTAGTCCCACCCTAGGGATACCAAGCCTGGTTTGATTTGGTGAAGGGGTTTTATAAAGCTGAGTTACCCTGTGGAGGGATGGCACAGGGCAAACCATGACTGATACATGGCATTGCAACTGATACAGCCAGGAAAGACATTCTGAGACAAAGAAAGGGAGGAAAAAAGATATCAAAAGACACACACATCCTTCAAAAAAGCCAAACAGAAGTACAAATAACAAGATAGTTTGGGTATGGAAAACAAACAAACAAACACCAGTAATTTTAAGTATGTATCAAATTATCTTGGAGAACCTTTTATCTCAGGCACAGTAAGGTGGCAAAAGAGCCACTGGAATGAGTTTGCTTAGTTGCAATGCTTTTTTGTGTTTTTAATTAAGTTTCTTTCCACTCAAGAAGATACAAAGAACAATAAAAGAAAGCAATATGAAAGTTCACAGTATGCAAGATTCATCTTGTATTCACAGGTTTTGGGTAACTCCTTTTAAACTGACATTTGCTTGTTTAAGAATGCACACCTGCATATTACCACTTGTGGTAAATGAGTTTATTAGCCAAGGAATGTCTGAATTCTTACTGGAAAACCCATATAAATGCAATTATGTTTTCTTTCAAGATCCTGTTTTAGTAAAACATGCTATCCCACTTTCATAGTCTAGAGGAAAAAAAGGCAGTAAATGATGTACAAACATGCAGGAGAGATGCAGGTGAAAAGATTCACAGGGCTTAAAACTGTCACATGCCTTATGATTCAGTGTGTCTTTCCATGTATAATTTAAGCACTGGATTTCATATTATATTCATGTCAGATCAAATGTTCCTCTCAGAGACTAGGACTTTATTAGTGTCTCATTTGTATTTGTTTTTACTTTGAATTAAAACCTAAAGGCGGTGACAGAAGAAATTCTGATGCTAGGCATAGGATTAATACTTGAAAGACATTCAACTTTGTTAATCATCTATTTGAAGAGAATTTCCTTATGCAAAGAGTTTGCTCTACTTCGGACAAAACAATTTTTTCATCTCTGAACTCTGAAAGAGCAGAAGAGTGGAAAGAAAGTGAGGGGAGGCAAGGGAGCAAAGGGAGACAGAGCAAAGTGTGAAGCTTTGATCCTTTCACAGAGAGGCTGAGGCAGTTCAAAATAAAAGAATCTCTCACCATTTAAAAAATAAAAAAAAAGGGAAGAGAAACAGAGAGAGCAGTATGACAGGAGACAATAAGTGAAGCCGGAAGAAAAGCCTCAAAGTAAAGGAGTCATGCCAGACTCTGAAGGGGAAGCTTAGCAAGGAACAGAAGAGGAAGCACCTTGGCTTTCTAAATGCAAAGAACTTCCAAGAGAAATAAAGGAATAACAGCAATTAAAAATGTTTAAGCAACTGCTGATTTTGCATTTCTCATTACATTTCTTACCCTATCTAAATTATAAAATAACAGTGCCATTACTGACTGAACAGTCTGGACCTATAGATATAAACCACACCAAAGCAATTGGGCCACTGCAAGAGTAACTCTGGCCCCGCAAAGCCTTCAGCAGAAGGACTGAACCCCCCATTTCTAAAGCAGAGAGATGCCTGGGTGTGTGACAGAGTTTGGGGATGGTGCAGTGCTGGTTAGGGTAAACTCAAGAGAATAGTGATCTAGCAGCAGATCAATAGCTACTGTGTGTAAGTAATTATAAATAGTGTATGAATTCAGTCCCTTGAGACCTGCCATCTTTTTTTCCTATAAACAGCAGTCACTGTTCATGAATTTAAATAATAGAAATAGAATGCACACCTACCCACTGTAATTTATGTCATCCATTTTCAACAAGGTGTCCTCTTTGCAAAAAAACCTTGAAAAATCCACATCAATCCTTCGCCTCTCCTCTGAGGAATGTGTATTTATATTATTCTTGAGCCAAGAATGGATCATCATTCACAATTCAAAAGAAACATTATATTACTTACTGAGTTTGGCCAATCTTGTTTTATTCTTTTTACTTCATCTTTGTGGAGAGTTATGCATTAAACCAGTGTCTCTGCTGAGTTTAATAGGAGTACCTAGAACCTTTCACAGAAAGGGGTGCTAAGACACTGGGTGCAAAATTCTACTGCTTTTATAAAGGAATATATAAGGGGAGACTTGGTCAAGTTATAGCAAGGTGCTGGTTTTCTGAACCCTTCTGGAAATGCTATTTACAAACAAGCCGACCTTTTCTTTGTCTCATTCAATGTCCATGATCAAAGAGAACAAGATTTCACATTTATTTAGCTGTATATCTTTATTATTTCAAGTAAAACTCTAAAATCATCAAAAGGTCTCTATACATGAGGTATTTCAAGAAAACAGACACAGGCACACCAGATCAAAGGTACAGAATATCGTCTGATTAGACTAATTCTTTTAAAGTGCATCCGAAGAAATTTTCTTTGATTCAGGGAACATGAAAACCAAACTACCTTTGAACAAAAAGTTCCAATGAAATCCAATATTTTCTATAATTTAAGAAATTCAGGGGTTTTAATGTTTCCTTGCTTTTGCCTTCTTGTATGTCAATTAGAGTGGGACATAACCGTTGCATGAAATATATATGGGGTCAAAGCCTGAAGCAGAGCCATCAATAAAAGCGTCTGCAGAACCTCTGAGGGTTTTTTAATTTCATGCCACTTTAGAACAAAGATACTTGCAAAACTCCAAGCAAATTGTGACATTTTAGATTGTTTATTAAAAAGTAAACAGAGCCCAAACCTTTAAAAGGTGCACTTTACATACTTTTACAACCGCCCCTTTTAATTAATTTGGAAACTTCTGTTCAGCATTTATCCTGTTTAGCTACCATGTGGCTGGCCTCACTTAATTCTGTCCTGCCAGTTTCACAAAATGTAAAACATCCCCAATATCCGGGACGTGAGAAACATCATGGAAGAAGCACATACAGATTGTGACTTATGAAAGCAGTTAGACATGAGTCTTTTCTATATCTTATTTTAGGTAGAATTGTAGTATCTGCTCACTGTGTGCTCAGCTTTAAAAAATTAGCTCCATTCCTCCATATTAACATGCTGCTGTAGTTTCCTACACTTTTTCATTGAGAAAAATGAAGAAACACCTCCCTGAAGATCTGCAGATCTGGGATTTTTGTCTTTTCCAGTGAAAAAAAGGCAGCTAAGGGGTGAAAGTACCCAGCCCTCACAAGTTTTATTCCAGAGCCGTGCCAACTGCAACACACTTCATTGTCACACTTTCAGTGCCTACTTCTATGTGGTAGAACACCAATATCTAGTTTCCTGTCAGTCTGAGAAATAAATACTGTCATCCTAATTTATTTTTTTTTTCTCCTGTGAGAAATTGCTTGTAATTTTTTTTGTCTCTCCATCAGCTTTGGTTTCCTGCCTAGCTGGATTTCCTCAATCCTCTTTCATACTGCTCAGTTCTCTTGTCTCTCACCTCCACAGCTTCTCAACTCTCATCTTCAAACCATCCTTCAGGAGCTCCTGAATTCTCTGAACAGATGAGCCTTTCTCATGGCATTTGTACACTCCTGAAACCAACTCTTGCTTACTGGTGAACATATCCTCTGCACAGATACTACTTCTCTAGAGTTAACAGTATGGTGTCTGTTGGAAGTACTGCATATAAAGTCACCAAACCCATCTATCTTTCTATTTTCTATGGATGTCCAGATCTTGTTCTGAAAACTATTGGGTAAAAGGCAAGATTATGAAAAGTTTTCCCAGGAGCAAGGAAGCTTTGCTAGTTATGCTTATAGAGATGTGATAACTATAACCGTCATGAAGGCTATGAGCTTTCAGCACTGGCAAGCACAAAAAATGCAGATGAGTAAGTGTCAGTGGCTGTTAATGGATTTCTTGGCATAATGACAGAAATAAGAAAATGTTAACAGTCTATTTTGCCTATTTGATATGTGTCTAATGACAGTCACCTCGACCACCTGTTGCATGGTTCTTGCTCATTTCCAGGATATTGATGCAAACACAGGCTTTGGACTGTGATTGCAATAATCAAAAACCTAAAGACTCACCAAGTGATTGAGTGCAAAGGGGCTGAAGAAGCTGTCAGACATTTCCATGTGTTGTCTGTGCTGTAATTGTTTCCAGTGGTCAGCAAAACCTGAAACAGAACCATAAGGTTTTGAAGATTAGGCTTAATGTCTCCTGCGTAGTCTCACACAGGCCCTTTCCTGGAACACTGCGGCACTGAAAGAGAGTGATGAAGCAGAAGAATGGCACGATGCCATTGCATCAGATGAAAGGGACACTGGTGGATATTTGCCATGGGAATACTTGACTGGAAAGCACTTGATCTACTGTCTGTTAGCTCATGGGAATGGAACTAGTAAACTTGGGAAACCTCAAATAAATTCCCATTGTATATATAACATAATCCAAAACAGAATCTTCTCGAGAACAATTGCTAATGATACTGGAAGTCATCCTTGTTTAGTGAAGAAGAGACAATTTTCAACATACATTTCAGTACAGACTTTTACATTGAAAAAATTTCCCCACTATTTACAAGATGGGAAGTCTGTCATTTGTGAAATCTTCTTTTTAAGCACTAGCCTACCAGAGGATTACAAAAAATATTTTTTAAAACGCCTGTATCTGCCACCCGTGCAATGACATGAAGAACCTTTAAAATTACCTAGATGATAAATTACCATTTCAGAAGAGTTCTTGAATGAGCTCATCTTTGTACCCTATCCACTATAGTCATGGTTTCTGTTACAAACCAGATGAGCTGAACATTTACCTTAGATCTTTTTTCTAATTTATGAAACAAATGCGTAATAAAGACTAAGTTTCACATACAAGCATTTTCACTGACATCCAGTGATTTGTCAGACCATCCACTGATTTTGTCACTGTATGTTCAGGGATGAAATTATTTTTAAATTCTTCCTTAATCCAAAGTTTTCCTTTGCCTGTAAAATTTATTTAATCAATCATCTGCAGCTAGTTCACACTGGATCAGTCATGCATTTCTAAATAGCTTTCCTAGAGGGTTTTTATTCAGTGTTTAATAGAAACCATTAAGTGACTAGAATCAGAATACACAGCTAACATATTAAAAAGTCTAGAATAAAATAAATGAAGTCAATCTGTAAAGAATTTCTCTTTTACTTACAAGACCCCAAACAATGAATCAACATCCACCGCGAATGATATATGAAATATAGCTCATTTATAAGATATATATAAATACTTAAATAATGTGGTACTGCAGTTGGGGACATGAAATATAATGAAAATTTTACATATTTTCAATTAGAAAGTAAATCAACTGGTGTGAGTTTAATAACTCTTTTCTGTTATAATAACAGTTTAATAACAATATAATAATAATTTTTCCCTTGCAGGTTTGCTCTTGTTTTAAGTTTTCTTTTCTGACTCTTGAAAGCAAGTTTCTGTACTTGCTGTATAAAACCCAGTATCTCCATTCAGATTTTATCTCAAAACATCTTTCTTTTTCTTACTTCTTTTACTTTCACAAGTCATAGCCAGAGAATAATATGTCTCAGCTGCCACAGAATGCATTCCACCAGAAGAATGCGCCCAAATTTGACCCAGGGAACAAGATACACCCCACAGTATATAAAAAAACTTAATACTAAGTTGCCAGAAGGGTATCTGGCAAGCTCCAAATTAAATGTCTTTTCAGACAACTCAAGCTACTCTGTTACTCCATAACCTTCCCATGGCCCATTACTTCTATGTACTTAAAAAAGAAATCAGGTTTTTGGAAAGACAAGTCTTTTCACAATAAATCCAAGGTGCAGAGGAAACTCAGTTTTCCTATTTAAATTACACTCAGTTTTCATTCCCCTCTTTGTCTACATTCTTCTCCCTTTCCCTTTCTTTTTCTGTTCTTATTTCTGAATGAATTAAAATCAAACCCTTTAGAAAAGAAGGGAGAAAAAATACACATGCTTGTCTTCTCGACTGTTTTTTTTAAAATTCTCTCAGCCCTAATAAAAATACTATATACCTATGCATTGCAAAATAACACTATTTTTTGCTGTAAAAACACCACGTGCATGTTCTTAGACATGAGTCCTCTGTGCAAGATCTTCTCACATGTGGAAAAACAGCTGACATTTCATCACTTTCATGAAGGAATAAATAGAGAAATCATTGAAGAAAAATCCACCACTGTTCTTGCCTGTTTTTCTAGTCACAGATGCTGCTTCTTCAGCGTCAGGGTTGTGCATGTTGATATTAATCATGAAAGTAATTTTCTTATACAGTTTCTACTCCAGTGTCTGTTGCATCAAAACTTAAATGATTACAGCTTAAATGATTTTCAGTGCCCTGCAGTTGTCACAAACTTCTTACAAAATGAGGTGAAAAACTCATTTCCTAAACTGCTGAACCTAATGCAAGAACTGACCACTAGCCTATTTTAAGAATCACAGAATGGTTGAGTCTGGGAGGGAGTGTGGAGGCCATTTGATCCCATCCCCCTGCTTGAGCAGGACAACTGATGGTCAGTTGCCTCAAACCATGACCAGATGGCTTTGGAACTCCTCAAAGGATGGAGACTCTACAACCTCTCTGTCCAGCCTGTGCTAGTGCTTGGTAAAACTCACAGCAAAAGGGTTTCCTGGTGTTCTGCCAGACCCTTCAGTGTTCAGTCAGCATCCACTGCCTGTCTTGTCACTGGGCACCACTGACAAAAGCCTGGCTGTATCTCCTTTAACCCATCCTTCAGAGGTTTATTGATGATATGTCAATTGTGATTTATTATTGATTATACTCCTCAGTCTTTTCTCATATGAGAGGTGCTCCAGCCCCTTACTTATCTTTATGGTGCTTCACTGGTCTCTTTCCAGTATGTGGAATA
Source organism: Donacobius atricapilla (assembly GCA_013397315.1). Taxonomy (NCBI): domain Eukaryota; kingdom Metazoa; phylum Chordata; class Aves; order Passeriformes; family Mimidae; genus Donacobius; species Donacobius atricapilla. The sequence goes on along the minus strand of WBMY01018121.1, from coordinate 146,870 downwards.
TATGCCAGTAAGGATGGGTTCAAAGAAACGCAGAGCCTGTGTTATACACACTTGACCAGGGCAGCAACACAGGCAGTGAAACAGAAGGCAAAAACCTGTGCAAATATAAAATATCAAAGGTAATCTGTCACACCTTGGATTTTGTACAAAAAGGCTTAGCACACAGGAATACAACTTGCCTGGGGCGTGTTCTGTTTTGTTTCCCATAGGGAACAAAGAGGGAAAACCAGGCATTACAGAGAACCAGGAGGTTCAGAGAGAGCAGAGATATTTAGAGGAACGGTGCATCTCTGGGTGCACATGTCCGTGGGTCTGTCTGTGTGGGTGCCTACAGAGAGAGTCTGCTACCACTGAGGCTCTGTAATCTGATGCAAACTGTTTCATATGATAAAAAGCTGTAGTAATAAGAAGATCTTTTCAGAAATAGACAGATGTAGTATCTATGCCAAAAAATGACATTGCAAAGGGATTAACTGTTTAAGTGGTCAAATTAAACACGACAGAATAGTTAGCTTCCCTTGGCCTGTAGCTCCTCTGCATAAGGCAGCTTGTCTCAAGTTGCCAATAGCTCATTGCTGCTAAGGCTAGGAGACAGTAATGTTAGGAACTGGAACATTTCCCAGTCTCTCACTGTCTGATCTTTTGCCTCATACTCTTATCTGTGCTGGGGCAGAATCTCCCAATCTCCCTGTGCCTAAACCTGGGCCGCAGCAGAGTGCAGCTCCCAGTGCAGCTCTTTCTAGAGCACTGTCTCTTGGCATAGACATGTTTATTCTGGAAAAACTGAACTTCTGCTGTGTAATATGGGTGAAATAAGCAGCCCTGGTGAATACAGAGTTTTGTCATAACTAAGTCCACAGCAGGGACTTCTGCTGACACAACAAGGGATAATACTCATCAACTGATACTCTGGTTTGTAGTGAAAGGCTGGCCTAAATCCAGGACTGGAATTTACAACAGGTTTATTATTATTATTATTATTATTAGCAGCCTTATTTAGATTAAAGCCCTGTCTTGATACTTGATTCAGGATATTAGGAATAGCAATGGGAGAAAGCACAGGGGCAAGCAGAGGTGCTCCAGCCAGATCCATGGTTGTCCCAACACCACAGTGGTGTTTCTTGCACTTGGCTTTACTCTCTCAAAGCTCAGGTATTTTTGGACAGTTCTCCATAAGATTAATAAAAGGTTATCAGTCAGCACCAGAAAACATCAGTTGGTTGGAGATTTTTTTCTTCTTTTCAGTGGAAAAAACCTGCTTTATAAACAACCTACCTAGCTGCTTCAGTCTCAAGTTCCATAGGAAAATACGTGAGATGTGCTTTAGTCCTAGATTAGCAATATCAATTTACAGTATAAAATCAGTGAAGCTGTTCTCAAAGTCAGCTTAATCATTGCAAAGACTATACCTGACCCTCTCTCCTTCTCTGTCCAACTATTACAATTTTTCCAGCCTCTGTGTGCACAGATCCTGTCACTTCACTGCTTGCTGCACCAATGCGTGGCATCTTTCACTGGATTAACAAATGCCCACACTGCCATCATTTTTCTCCTTCCAACTGGGATAACACCTCTGCAGCACCCCTGACCTGAGCATGTTTCCTGGGCTGCTGCTGCCACAACTTAATGCCAGGAATTTTGAACAAGTGTCTCTGTAACTTATCACAGCTCTTGGAGCATCTTGAGTTAGGTTATTTGGACTGAGTCACTTATAAACACAAGGGCTTCATAACCATGGGAAATTGTTCTCCTTTCCACCCCCATTTCACCTCTCAGTTGCAGCAATTCAGTGCCATTGTGTCTTAGGATAGACATGGGCATTTCCCTGCTTCTCACATAAGATACTCTAAATGGTTCACTGACCCTGCTCTGGACCACATATTATCATCGTGCCAGAGAGATCAACTTAAGTCTGCCAGACTTTTTACTACTAAAACCTCCTGCAGCTCCTGAGCAAAATGTCAGAGATTGTTAAAGGCCCTAAGTAATGAAAATTGGCTTTGCAACCACCGTAAATTGGAAAGGGGACAACAAATGAGCTGGCAACACTTGCTGCTGATACCAGGTTATGAAAAATAAAAACATTTGCAGAAGAATCGTATGGCAATGAACACACAGTCCCTCACAGGGCAAAAGGGGGACACTGAGGTATTTACCAGCAATCCCAAGGAATGAGATCTGGGGCCATAACAGATTGCTTTGGGAGAACACCAGTTCACAGCAAGCCAGACCATATGGAATTATTAGGAAAGAAAAACAAAACTGAGAACTACCTTGTGCCTACATTTTAAATACCGGGTACAATCTTGGTGTCCTACATTGGAAAATTAGTGGAAATAGAAAAGGTCCATAAAAGGGCACCAAAAACTGTCCAGTTCTGTGGACGGACAGGGACAGAAATATATGCTGCGTATGGTATGATCCCCTTGCTATCAGTGGCACCAGAGGCACAGTGTAGCTTTTACTGGATCTCTGACCAGTCTCTGACTTTTGGGATTTTTAACATGTAAGTCTTTCATGGAGATAAATCTGTATGGCCTTGAGACAATGTCAAGAATCTCTGAAAGAGCCAGTCAACACAGGCGGTTAGAATGTTCTGGACAAAGAATTGCAGGCAGTAGAAGTGCTGAAGTGTAGTTAGATTAAACTAGAGCTGTTCTGAGCAGACTGACGAAAACATGCCGGCACAAGCAGTATCTTCAGTATCATTCACAAAGCTGTTAGTGTCAGTGAAGCTGACTTTACCCAAAATAATCATGCAGTTTTTTCTACTTTTATCTAGATTTACAAAAATAGAAGCTCTAATCTGCTACAGTGTCTATCTGGAAGTCAGCTGGACAAACAGACAGAGATTCATACATGCAGTCACTGGAGCTGCATCCAAAGGCTGGTGACGTTACAAACAGAGCAGCTGCAGAGTCTGTCATGATCCAGGGGCTGCCCAGGTGTCAGATGGCCAAAGCACTAATACAGCAAATTGCTGGAAAATTTCTAAGTACAATACACCATTGATTCTGTGTTATTTGTGCTACATTTCTCATTCATGGTGTCATGTCTGCCTATTGCTCTAGCTTTGATCATAGAGGGACCTGGCAAAGGACCATTCTAACTCCAGTTTGGATTGTTCTTTCTGGGAGCAAGCTCAGCATTGTCATATGTCCCTATGTTTGCCATGTGTTATCCTTATAGCTAGACATATGTACACACCAATTAATAAGTTAATTTAACACGAGAATTCTATGGTGAGACAGAGGACCCCAAGAGGAAAGTTCTTTCCTGTTGAGATAAAGCAGTTACTCTGTTAGCTTAAGCCAGCAGAGACTTTTTTTACGTTACCCAGAATTGGTTAGACTGAGATTTTCTGAACATCTATGCATGTTGAAAAAGACTAAACTATTTGAAAGGAGCTATTAGCATGCATGCTTTAACTTCACTTCTTTTTCATGTTAGGCTCTTACAGAAAAATACCAGATTTTGATATGAACATCTGTTTCATGTTTTTCTAAATGTGAGCTTAATCTGAAAATTAACCCCTGAATTTTTGGTTTCAGCAGCCTCCTAGCTTTTCAGAGTACATTCATGGGCCTTGTCTTTCTAGTACTGCTAGGAACTCAGCTCAGCCTGTGGCTGTGTTGTCTTCTGAAAATAACTTGGCCAACACTGGATGTGTTCAGATGTTTAATTACCTTTTTTTTTCTGTTAGTCTGCATTAGCAGTTGTCACTTGTTTTTGCTGAGGCACATCAAGAGAAGTTGCTCAGTTCTCAGTCTCGTGCAACCTCATTTAACTTTTATCCCAGGAAAACACAGGGAAATAACAAACATATTTGCCCTTTCCAGAAATGAGTTCTAGTTACCAACAGGCCCAACAGATGTTTAGCAATTGGGAAACCACTGTAGAGAGCACAAGTCTGAGCTTGATTTAGTGGGCAATTCTTCTCCCCACCTGAGAGGATGAAGGCATTAGACACCATCATACTTTCATCTACCAACACAAAGGCAATTTTCTATCCTACCAGCTGAGGGTACATTAGCTAAAGGTAGTGACAACTGGCAAATGTCCCAAATGCAGGAGTTCCTTTCAGTGTAGGTAAGCACCCAAAAGCCAGAGGATTTTCTGACTTATCCAAACTCCCATACCAACAAAACCAGACCTTCGGTACTTCCTGCTGCAGGCTAGCTCAGAAATCGCTCAAATGTGCTTCCTTTTTGACTGATCAACGGTTGCCATTTACTGTTAAAGGGGAAAATACAAGAGGGAAGGAGAGAGAACTAAATCAGAAGAAAATATTTTGTTCACTTTAAACACTTCAGAATGCTTGACCTCGACCAAGTACAATTCATCTTTCATGAGTTTGGCTGTCTGAGATCATAATGAGGTTCTGCTTCAATTTATGAAAACTGTGGGTATTTTATTCTGTTACTACATGAAGAAATATTCTCACCAGAGTGAGACAGTTCCACTGAGAACCTAAAAATACCAGTAGTGACATCTTTCAAAGCTGCTGAGACACTGTTAATTTCCCCTTTAAATGTGTAGATGATGTACAGGGTTTGCTTTTAATACCTGTTCATATTTGGTTTTGGTTTTTTTTTACATGCTACCATTGTATTTCTGAGGCCATCAGTGACATCCAGTGGCCAACTAGATTAAGCCTAGACATGTTTTATAGACATCTGCCCACTGCTTTCTTTAGTAAAAAAAAATCAATATAAATGTTAACCATGCAGTTGACTTCTCTCACAAGTGTGATGGGAATTTTCCTGGAGAAGACTCTCAGAACTAGATGTTCACCCTGTTTCCTCCCTTAGAGATGGTGAACGCCATGGGAGGCACAAGAATGTGATTCCAGCTCTGTGTTCTGTGCCAGTATCAGTCAAAATTAAAGCTGCAGTCTCTCAGGATTTGAATTGGTGCACAACGATAAACAGGTTTAGGTTTTGGTTTTGATGTGGGCAGGCATGAATCTAAATATAAGTGTGTCCTATCCTCCCCATTTCATTAATGAAATTTTATTTTACTGGTTTATTTTAAATTAGCTACTCTAAAAGCAGCTGATAGTAAATGCCAGGGAAATACAAATATTTATTCAGCCCATATCATACATCTGAATAAGAAATGGGTATGAAACTCTACAGAACAGGTAGTCATACTCTATCTAACAGAAATGTAAAAATAAAATCAAATGTGATAACAAATTTTCAATATTGAATTTTAAGTTTCCATGCAGTGAGTGACTGTGTAGCTAACTCAGTTAAACAGCCTTTACTGAGTTACAAAGAGGCGTTCTGGAAGAGTTGGCTGATGATGTTCAGCCCCTCCAGTGGGTACAGCACAGAAGCGTTTGCATCTGGCCTGGCAGTGCAGCCCTCCCTGGGGGTGGTGGAAGTTCCTGTCATCCCCTCCTGCCCCTGGGGGCCTGGGGCACTGAGCTCAGGGGAGTTGTCTCATCCCCAGTGAGTGTGTCACACGTGGTGAAAGCAAGTGGGGGCATGTTTGCCCTCCCCTGGGTAGCCCATGCAAAGTACAAAACCATCATATTTTCATTGGTAAAAGATCTCTTTAAATAGAAAGAGTGTGAAAAGAAAAGAAGATGAGGACCAAAACTTTTGGTGTGCAGTTCCTGGGGCACAGTGTTCAGTTGCTGGTTTAGCAAAGCACAGACAAGAGTGCCATGTTTGCTGCCATTGTGTTCCAGCAGCAGTAGTATCCATTGTGCTACTCACATGTCTGTTCTCTAGTGCCTCTCATCTTTTAGTAGACAGTCAATTTTCCTGTGACCTGTTTCAATAAACTATTATGTCTGCACTTTGCAAAAACATTAAAGAGCTAAATGCAGTGCTTTGGAAAAGGACATTCATGCCAGCTATTACCACTGTCATATTTGTGATTTATTTTCACCCCATTATCCTTTTTCCATAGCTGGCATAAACTAAAGAAATGGGGCAGCCTATGAATAATAGTTACAGTCATCAGAAACAAGGAGAAAAAATAATAAATTCCAGAATTCTAGTTTAGAACAAAGTGGCTCACTTCTTGGAAACAGTACAAGTATGAAGCAGCAGTGAATAAAAACTAAATGTCTGTTGTTCATTAGTCCACCAGATAATGAACTAACAATACTTCATGGATTAGGGCATGCAAAGATGGAATCTGTGCCCATCTGTACAATTGAAAAGGGGGAAGAGCATCAATGAAACTAAAAGTTATTCCCCATTTAGGCTGACATTGTTGGAGAAGGAACCACCTGTTCATTTACAGTACTTTAAATTCCTTTAAATATGTAAATAATATGAATTTAATTGGTCAAGAAAGGCCAAACCCAAACATTTGGTTTCAAAAGCTTACATGTTTGAAGTGCAATAATTTCAAAGGTAAATTACATTTACTAAGCTCTCTTGATTCTTGCCAAGGACAAGCTGATTTACAGGACAGACACTCAGAGTAAATACTTACCTTCTCCCTGCTGGCAGAAATTTTTCATCATCTCAACAATCCTGACTACGCTTCTGCCTCTACTCTTTCCACAGTAACCAGCAGCCACTGAAATGGCAGCCCTGTGCACCTGGCTGTGAGCAATAGGGAGGGACTGCAAATATGTGCATTTAAATACTTGTAGAGAATTTATATCTTTTTATGTGCATACATTACATACTAGATATTCTATAGTGGCCAAATATACCTTTTTTCATGCCAAGCACTTGTTCAGAAACAGAACTTTAATGAGTCTCTTGAAGGGATTGTTACAAATATCCATGTTCAGTTCCAGGGTATGAGTGCCTTCATTTTTCTCAGTGGGAGACCAAGAGTTTCCTCCAATTTCACAGCAAAGAGAAAGGGCAAAGCTTGCGAAGCTGCTGCAAATGAAATACAGAAAAATGTTGTGGATCATTTCTGTAGTAATTCCCTGTGAAAGCCACTAATACATCTAGAAACTTTCAATTATACATGCAAGCCATCACTACTGGCAAGTAGCATTGCAATGAAAGGCTGTACAGTTGGTGTTGCGGTCACTGACAGTTTGCTCTGTTCTGCTATATGGTTTCCTTTTTATGTATCATGTAAAGACATTTTGATGATGTTTCACCACTGAAATATACAAACAGAATTTTCTATGAGGCAGAAAATTAAAATCAAAGGTGGATACCCAAAGGCATTGAGAAAGTATGTTAGTTTCTTTATTTACGCAGTTATTTAAAGAATCTTGTACAAAAACTGGCATAGCTAAGCCAAGAGTATTCATTTGGATAGGTGAGCTCAAGGTCTTCAACTCACTATCAGCTACATATTCTGCTCATTGCAAGAAGCTTTTGCCGTGTTGACTTTGAATGGTGCTGATAAGCCACGGTGTAAAAACCACTTCTTCAGTCGGTGTGGAGCATTTGCTAATTTTTTTCAGGGAAACTAATCATAGCTGCATTTTTGGAAATCTAACTTTTTAAAGGCTCCTTTGCACTTCTAACACTGGGGTTCAGGTCTGCTAAGCTCCTTCTCATTGCTGAACCTATTTTTCACTAACATCTCCTAGCTCCACAGAGAGCTGGTCACAGCCCTGCCAGCACTGTGTTCCCATCTAAGGTTTGTCTCTGTTTTAGTCTAGATTAGAGCAATTATGGAATTAATTATTGGCTGTACAGCTGTTCTCCCTGCACTCTGCCAAAAGGCAGCCTAGCACACAGTCCTTCCTGCAAAAAATCCTGGTGACAAAGCAAATCTGGTGTGCTTAGTCTGATACACTCACAGCAACTCCCATCATAGAGCCAAACCAGAGGGTTACAGAAACTGCTTGCCAGGAACGCTGCCATGCCCCCAGCATGCCTGACCCTCTGCAGGTTTTGGCCAGGGGTTCTGAACACATCTCTGGGATCTGTAATGAGTAAGAGCTGAGGATCAGAGATACAGACAAGTCTGTACATAAAAAGTTTTTATCCCCTGTTTAGGCCACCAAAGCCTCCATCCAGTTATCCTAATACTGAACCTGCTTCATCAGTTGTAGGAGAGTTATTTCCCAAGTGCATTGTTTGTACTTTTGATCCTGTGCATTTCAATAGAGTCCTGTTTGGTCCACTGCCTTTATTGACATGGACACATCTTCTCAAAGAACTGGAGGTAAAATTAGCAATACTTCAGCCTAATTGGTGGTACTTTCCCCTTTCTCTCTGCTTCCCTACATGCTGCCCAACCACCAGCCCACACCATCTCCCACGTGCTTCAGCAGAGGGTGGATTATTGTTATAAAATATATTTTCAAAGTCTGAATAATAATGAATGTCCTTGGAAATTCGTGCTCCAGCATGGTCCAGCATGATTTAATTTCTCTTGCAAGATTTGCTGCTGGGCAGCTGCTGCTCTCAAAGCCAAATCTTGCCTGCTTCCCTGCTTGGCACAGGGATCATGAACTAACCAAGCGAATTTAAATATTGGTTTAATCTTATGGGATTTAGATTTCCAGCTATGTCACCTCTGCTTACAAACTGATGAGCCATCCTGTGCATCAGGTTGCATGGAAACTGAAGTGAGGTGCCGGGAGAAGGGAGGGCAGTCTGGGACAAGTGTGCGGTGTCCCGGTGTCAGGGCAGGGCAGTGGGGCTGCGTGACCCTCTAAGCTGCCTGCCACAAGCTGCCCACAGCCAGGGAGGGCACAGCAGCCCCTGGCCCAGGCCTGGCGCTCCCGGCGTGACAGGCCTGCCGTGGGCACAGGCTGCCTGTCCCTGGCCCAGGATAGGAGCTCACAGGAGCTCACAGCTCCTCTGCAGGTGTCACGAGCGGGCACAGACCTCACCTGTGGCTCTTGATTACACATCCCTGGTTCCTTTGCTATAATCAAAACAGCAAACACACACCTCCTCCTGCTAAAACCCAGTCCAAGTGGCGAGCAAAATGGCAAGCAACTTTGATGCTCTAAGAAAAATTCAAGAGCCTGTAAGACAAAACACAACTGCCATGAAAAAGCATCCTGGGCTAAATTTAAAGATGCATCTTGAACAAAATTCATCTGCAATGGCTGCAGCTCAGCAGACCTCTTCCTACAAATCTCACTAAAGACATTATCTCAATCCATAATCCCCAAGGCAGCTCAGTTTAAAAGCATCCAGTGTGCTGCATGCCATTGTCACCACTGGAGAGTTGGAGAACTTGAGACCTACAAGAATAAGTCACCCTTTCAAGGATAGCACTAATTCTCCATTGTTGTGCTTGCCATTTGCAATTCATTGGATTACATAAATCACCCATTAGCAACCCGAAACATTCCCGAATTTCTTCAGAAGCCAACCACACCAAGACTTCTGACATTTGAATAGTGAACCCTTACAGTGAATTGCTTGTGTGCTATTCAAAAAACAAAACAGTATTTTGAAGAAACGGCAAGTAATTTTTTGACAAATAGAATGATAATTTTTAAAAATTTGTGAGCCAAAAAAATAACTTGTTGTAGTTAATACTTCCAGCCTGAACATCTTCATAATCAAATCCCATAGCCAGGTGACTGTCCACCTCACAACAGGGCTACTAAACAGCTAGCAGAATTGTAGGGATTTTTCTTTTAAACTGTTTTCATCTGGAAGCATGATATTAAGTATAAAAAGCAGTAATAAGATCTTTTTGGAATAATATATCTATTTCGTAATGAAATATATTTTTATTGTTATCATGCTCCTCTGTTAGTGAAATATGAATTGACCCTGTAATATCTGTGAAACTGCTTCCGTGTTGAATCCTCACATTGATTTCAGCTTTCAGTGGCTTTCCGTAAGTTGTCCAGGGGGTCCCTGCCAATTTGAAAGCCTCTGTAAACGCAAAGCAATTCTCTGAGGAGCATTTTGGAAACACAAGTGCATTTGGTTTAAGTAACAGACAAGGCAGAATCTAAAAAACATTTTTGGATATTTATTTATACAGCATAAATGCGTATAACACTGTGTATGATTCTGTTGGCATTTTAATTCCCAAATTGCATCTTAGAAATTCAGAGCTTTCCCCCTCTTACAATGAATCCTGAGTGTTGCAGAAACAAAGAAATGAGATTTTTTTGAACCAGATGATCTTTCCAGTCCCTTACAACCCAAACCATTCTATGCTTATCAATAACTGAGCTACCAAATTTCACCCCTCTGCTACACATAAATCTGAAAAAAGCTTCATCTGGGTCACTCCCAGACAGACATACCCTTCACTGGAATTTTGCTTCTCCGTGATGTTCATCAGCTGCACTTCTACCTGTGCTCTTCATTCCAGGCACAGAGACGGGACCACACACTCCACACAGGGCAGGCGACCGGCAACCTGAGCACTGCTGCTGTCCAGGGAAACAGAACAAGCTTTTAAAGAAGTATGTGCTCAGTGAAATGAATAAGCCTGAACCAGGCAAGCGTTAAAGCCTTTTGTTGGTTTGATGTTCCTTGTTAAGTATTCACTCCCTGTTAGTCATGTTGTAATTCCTGGTTATCACCCACCTTTTGTTTTGTTCCCTTTCCCCGGGAAAGGAGCCCCCCTGTTTCCCAACGTGGCGACCAAGAGGTGGAGGAGGAACATGGTGCATATGCAAACGAAGGAGGCCAGGTGCCAACTGGGAGGAAAAACTGCCTCAAAATAGGAGAATATTATCGGACTGGACCACCCAAGGGACAATCGGGGATGCGGACAGGTTGTGCGGAGATGAGACTACTCTCTCCCGAAGTTCAACTCACCTCACCCTGGCCTTCAAGGACAACACCAGTGGTGGGACCCTTGGACATAAGACTTAACCGGGTACAATGACGGACTTCCGAGACAACCGAAGGCCCAGCTCTGCCTTGGGGCACAGCTGGATCTGCCTTTTCCTCCTCCTCCTCTGCCTCGGCCAAGGGAGCAGCGGCGGTGTGCAGGACCCCGCGGGCCCCCACCCCAGAGCCGATTTCTGTAAGGGCCATAAAAAAAGGAGCTGGTCTCCTGGCCCGTTCAATTCACTCAGGACTGGATGGACAGTCCAGCACTCCTGGCTCAAGCAGTCAGGATCACAGGCGGGGTCTGTAGGTGGTAACACCACCTTTCACCGGGTGTATGTGGTGGAGGACTGGACAGTCAGGCAATTAACCCTGGAATTTGCCATTGCAGGTTAGTTAAGTGGTTGGGGATTTTTCATACCTCTGAAGAACACGAAAAATTTGCAAAGCAGAACTGGGCAGAGAGTTTACTGGAAAAACAGGAAAATTATAGGATTGACCAGATGTTAGGACTGAATTTTCATCTACCCCAAAACAAGCAAGAACTAAGTTGGATAAAATTCTTTCTTTGGAGCCAGACAAGTTTCGTCCCAACTGAAGTGTTCAGGGGTTTATTTCTATTTTGAGTGGGATTACTTCTGGCTGGCTTTAATTTACTCGAATTT